>ML381332.1:18389-46098 GCA_005239525.1 Nicotiana knightiana
TGGTTCCTTATGTGCATGTTACTGTTCATTTAGAGATCCTGCCTATAGGATATTTTTCTGACTGTTTGTGACTCTAAATCTTCATATTTTCGGCAAATTAGAGACACTGCCTATAGGGCTTTGTTAATTCTGCATTAGAATCCATGTTCATAGGATCTACACATATTTCCAATCTCAATGTGCATTAGTGATCATGTATATAAGATCATATTTGTATGAATTAATAAACTTTCCTGGTGACTTGTCTAAAATTCTGCCCACATGTGATTAATAGAATTTATTCCTATAGGGATTAAAAATCAGTTTCAACTTAGATATCATGCCTATAGGAGATATAAAAATCAATTTTCTTTCAATTAAGATACCATGTCTATAGGAAATAAACAAATCAGTCCAACACTTAGAAATCATGCCTATATGAGTTAATTAATTCTGCAAATTAGAAAGCATGCCTATAGGATCTAAAAAGATAAAACCTGTCTTTATGAGCAATTCGCTTAGAAACCATGTTATAGGTCTATAAGTAATAGTTGTAGATGCCATGCCTATATGATTCTGCTCTGGTTATCACTTAGGCAAACTTGTAGGGGTTATTAAGAATTCTGGGTCTGAAAAAACTGTGATCCCTTGTTGCTTGAAATTTGCCCAGATTCAGAGCTTAATAAAATCAGTAGGCAAGACAGTAGGTCCCAATTCTCGTTTTAATAAACTGGTTTCTTACGTTCTGTTTATGCCCATCTAGATATCCTGCCTATAGGATTCTAAATTAATGAAATTTGCCGATTGAACTGCGTGCATTTGTTGTTACTTGTAGGGGTTAACATGAGCCCTTATTTGCTCCTTACATGATAGTCCGATCTGAATTTTGTTTGTCGCCTAGATTTTTCTCATTTTAAGCAGCATAGGTCAATCTAGAACTACCTTAAATAGAGTTCGTAAACACCTCCAGGACCATAGGTAAGGGACGGGTAGTGCACGCATAAGGCACGATTTAGAAGCTACTAGAACGCTTAAGTAACAACTGAAAGATAATAATTGGGTAGTAAAGGAAATGATGACCCGTGCGCTAATACTATGTGTAGCACCCCAACTTAAGGAAGGTTACCAAGTATTGCATGGAAATGATCCTATAGGCTAAAAAACTTAGAACCCCTTTTAATTCATGTTTTGAAATAATAGTTGTCTAAATTGCTTTATTTTTCTTTAAGACTAATTTTCTTAATTAAGTTCGGTCGGGACCCACCGTTGTGGACTTCGAGGGGTGCCTAACACGTTTCCCTTAAGGTAATTTCGAGCCCTTACCCGATTTCTTGTGATGCAAACTAGTTTCATAAGTTAATTGTTTAGGTGCCCTAACACACCTTAGTCCGTTAGGTGGCGACTCTTCAAATCTCATACCCCATCCTAAAAGGAAGAGAGTTGTCCCAGAAATGTCGAAACCCGATTTCGCGAGAAAAAAAGGGGGGCGCGACACAAGGGGATTTGTAAACAGATGCCATCCTCCAAGCGCTCATGGCGCAAGCTCTCGAAGGGAAAATGGGAGGCATGTTCCCATGGTGAGGTTCTTTCCTGAATAATTTATTTCGTACTTTTAGCTCATACATTGCTAAGTTTTCTTTTTTTCTTACAGGTTTGCCCAAGACCATCGAACTTAGGCTAATGGATGAGGACGAGGATTTATCCTTGCTTGCTGTACCCTCCGCTTCAGGACAACCCGGTGCTTCCACTATGGAGGAGAAGAGGAAGAAAAGAAAGTCCTCGGGTTCCCTGAATTCCAAGGCGAAGAAGAAAAAGGTGACCATCCAGGTTCAAAAAAGCAAAAAGAGCACCAAGTCTAGGGTACCGAACTCTGGTTCCCTCTATTGGCGCAGAGATGAGCTTGAGGATGACGATCTTTTTATTGCTCATGGGTCGAATCTTAACGACGGGGATCAGGCGACGATCGGGAAAGAGGACCATGAGTTCGATCCTTCTCTAACTCGGGAACCAGAGGGAGAGACGGGGGTTGTGTCCCCCCGGGAAGCCATTATTGTCCCGATGGAGGCAGCTAGTGTCATTGACATCATGGAGACCCCCCTATACCGAGTCCATGCTCGAAGAAGCCCAAGCGAGCAAAGATAAATCAAGTGAGATGGCGTTGAGCCCATATGATTCCCTCAACACGTTCTTCGATGGCATGAATATGGCCGCGCTGGAGGACTTATCCGGGCTTGGTCACCTGGAGGTCCCTAAAAAATATGTGTCATCAGGAGCGGGTGATTCGGGATCCAGCCCGAAATTAGTGAAACAATTCCCTGCCCCAAGCGTGGACCCTGAGCGTAAAAGAACAATCATTTTTACAATCCCGGCGGACGCCCGGGTCCTGTATGCTCCGATAGGCGTAGACAAATATCTTTGATACTTGGTGACCGAGGAGGACCAAGCAAAGATGAACAAAGTGGGTACGTCAATCTAGGGCTGTGCATAATTTGGTAAATACCGAATTATCGTATCGAAACACAAAATTTTGGTATTCGGTATTCTATATTGTGGTATTCGCTATGGTATTTGATTTAAGTTTAAAAAGAAAGGTATTGGGTATGGTATTTGGTATTTTAAAATGAAATACCGAAATACCGAACCGTACCGAAATATATATTATATTACATAATATACATTGTTAATTATAACATAAGTATAAGAAATCTAAAATTGTACTTTCCTTTATTCTATAAGTTCATCAATTAACTCTAAGCAAATAACAAGACATTTCTCTAAGTTTTCTCTCTCTAGGTTTGTATATTGGACAAAACTTTTGTCAACAAACGTTTTTAGTTTTGTACTTTTGAATACGTTAATTAAGAATATTACCGTCTATGACTAAATGGGCTAGTTAGTATTAAAACCGAATAAACCAAAGTTACTGAACCGAATAAATCGAAACAGAAAGGAGAAAAATCGAACCATACTGAAATTAATTAGGAACAGTATTGGTATAACATTTTACGAAACTGACTACCGAAAATACCGAACCGAAATATCTAAATACCGCATCATACCGACGGACGAATACCCCTACGTCAAGCCTCTTCAATGAGGCACGACAGGCGCTGAAACGGGTAAGGTGTCTGCCCTTTGTACCCCTTTGTGAATCTTACTTGGTTTTTGATGTGCTCTAATAACTTCATCATTTTTTCAGGTTTCAGTGCTTCATCATGAAAGCTTTCTCCGTTCCTGCTTGTAGATCAGCCAGCTCGAGTTCGAGCTTAAAGAGCAGGTCCGGAAGAAGGACATGTATAGGGCTCTTAGTGAGCAGAAGGACGAGGCCCTCAAGGACCTCTCGATTCTCCAGGCCGAGCTGGAAAAAGCCCAGAAGGAGGCCTTGATCCTAAAGCGGGAACATGCAGACCATGTTCAGAAGGTAAAGATCTTTGAGGCTAAAATGACAAGCTAGTCGTGATGACTTACAACACAACTTCGCATGTCCTAGAGAAGATAAACCTAATTGATCAGCTTCCGGCTGAGGTCAAGGCCATGACCGATACGTTGAAGGGCAGGATGGACCTGTTGGCTTTAGAGAAAGAAGTTGCAAAAGTGAAGCTGGGCATCGGGTGAGAACTAACTTCGGGTGGAAAAGGACAAAGCCGATAAGTGGTCTCGGCTAAATGATGATCTCCGGGCTCAGCTGAACTCGATCGTCACGGAATGAGATGCCCTCGAACAAGAATACACTGTACTATAGTCCAAATTGGATGCAATCTCTTCTGACATTGAGGAAATGTTGGACCAGTATAAGACTGATGTGGTGGTAGCTGAGACCCGCTTAAAGACGAAGATTGAGTACATAAAGCGGCTATCCTGGAGAGAGACCCTCGAAGAGATCTATGCCCGAGCTTTTAACCTATCGGGTGAGATTGAGGAAGCCAGGAGAATCGAGACCAAGGCAAAGGAGCTCACGAGCCTGAGGGTCCCGAAGGCTCTGAGGGTTCTGAAGTTTCCGACAGTTCTGGCGATGAGTTGAGCCCCTGTGAAGAACAAGCGTAGATGACTTAGTTTTGTTTCAATTTTTTCTTATGTATTTTTTTGTTTATTTTGAGGTCGTTTTATCGTGCCTTTGTAAATATTTTTTGGAATATATAAAATTTCCCCCCTTTCAGCAGTACTGTGTCTCTACTTATCCAGCATCTACTTGCAGTTTTCTATTTGCGTATATTTTTAATGCCTTGGCATAAAATCAGATGTAGTTCTAGAGCATCCATTTTTCGGAGGTGCAGACGGGCCCGACTTCGATGCAACTTGGGGTTACTTGTGGCTTCGAATCTTTGGTAAAATCAGAGGCCTTTAAGATGCTTGAGTGTTTTTAGACGATATTTTTGCTGAGGGTAACCTTTTAATAGGTTTGATATTTCGTAAGGGCCTTACTTTCTGGTTACGGACTTCGGACGTCTCCGAGCCATTTTTAGAGTGGACGTAGCCTTTCATATTGGGGAACGTAATGGGCTTGGTGCCTCCGGGACTTGATAACCCGGGTCGTCCAAAATTTCATCGGACGATGATCCCCGAGTAGGGGTAGACGGTGGGCTTGATAGTCCCCGAGCAGGGGTAGCCCGTGTTCTTTAGGATCCAGGATCGAAGAAGCAAAACACACAGTAACAAAGTGTAAGCCAAGTAGAAATTTCTTTCATTACTTAATATGTAGGGTACATGATCGAAGGCGCATAAAACTTATGTTGTGGCTAGAGTGGACTATGTGAGCACTATTCATACGATCATTTGGCCCTTACAATTTGAAGTTTGGATGTTTTTCCAAGTTTGACCGTAGGTTGACTTTTTGGCTATCGGGTTCAGAATTTGGTTTTGGGGTTTGGAATAGGTCCGTTTGCTATTTGGAACTTGTTTGCAAAATTTGGTGTCATTTGGAGTTAGTTTGATAGGATTCGGACGCTAGGTCGCAATTCTAGAGGTTCTTGAGTTCTCTTTTCAAATTCATGTGTTTTGATGTCCAATTCATAGCTCTAGATGTTATCTTTGTGTTTTGATCGTGCGAGCGAGTTTTTATGATATTTTTAGACTTGTGTGGATGTTTGGTTTGGAGAATCAATAGCTGAGGTGAATTTCAGACGTATTTCAGAAAAGTTTTGAACTGAACCAGGTTGCTGGTGTCTCTGATGTTGCAATTGCAAACACCAGCATCGCAATTGCAATCATAGCAGAGGGGCTTTAGGTATCACATTTGCAAGAAATAGTCTAGATTGGGTAGTATTGTACTTGCGATAAATTCATCGCATTTGCAATGGGGATCAGCTTCGCAAATGCGAAGCCAATGTCGCATGTGCGACCTCCCTCTTAGGTTGTCAGTAGTCGCAATTGAGAGATTTTCTTTGTAATTGCGAACCCAGTTTCACAATCAATTGTATCATCTACAATTGAACAAAAAGGCTGGGAGTCGGGATTTCATCTCATTTTAGAATCCTAGACTCGGTAGGAGGAAATTTGGAGAGGGGATTTTTACCTACAATCATTGGGTAAAGTAGTTTTAATCAATTTTTAACTATATTTCATGATTATATATGAGATTTAACATCAAATTTGTGAGAATCAAAGAGAAATTTTGGGGATTTTTCTCTAAGTTTTGAGAAATAAAAATTTGGATTCTGAGAGTCGATTTGGACTTAGATTTAAAACAAAACAATTATATAGACTTGTAGGATTATGGGTAGTCAGTATCTACCCTTGGACTCGAATTTTGACCGAGCGGGCCCGAGGTTGACTTTTGGGGAATTATGTAAAGATCATAACTTTATCTATCGTAACTGGTTTTCCTTGCATCGTTTGATGATATTAAGTCATTTTTATTAGATTTGAGTTGTGTGGAGGCGAGTTTTAAGGAAAAAACTATTTTTTGAGGATTGATTTGGTCTAGTCGAGGTAAGTATACTTGCCTAACTTTGTGAGAGAGAATTACCCATTAGGATTTGAGTTGATTATGTTATTTGAATTATGTGGAAGACGTGTACGAGCTTATATGCGGTAATTTGATTGGTCTAGACTCTTAGACTTCTGCTATGTATTTAATTTAAATTGTCATAACATGTTATATCTTTCATTGTTAAATTTATTCTCACATGCTTTATTTGAAGTTGTTAGCACATATTCTATCTTTTTATTGTCAAGTTTGCTCATATATGTTTTAGTTGAAGTGGTTACTACTATTATTGTCTTATTTCCTCTTTTATTATTGAATTATTTTTATTTGAAGTTTCTATTACATTATGTATTTTCATGTTGTTTTATTCTTATGAAGTTAGATGTAATTATTTCATGCTATCTTATTCATCGTTAAGGTTATGATGTACACTTGCATTGGAAATTGTCATTTCGTGGGAATACCTTCAGTTTGAGTTATTAAGTTGAAGTTGTGAAAGCTATAAACACATTAAGGTTGAAGTTGTTGATTATTAAGATATTTTTCCTCGTTGAGTATTTCTCATCCATTTTTCTATTATTCAGATTCTTGTTCACATTGCGGTTGAGCGTGAGCTATATGTCGTGGTAACATTGGTATTGTTGATTTTGGCAAGTGTTGTGACATATGGGCACGTGTGGTGCGAGTTAACTATTATGTTAGTGATATTGATATGCATGCGGTGGTAGAAGGATAAGGGTTGATATGCATGCAGTGAGATAAGGTGGGATTTATACGCGTATTGCTAGTAAGGGAATTACTTGAAGCCACGCTATGAGATGATGGGATAAAATGCGCATAGCTATTTCGGGGGAAAATATTTTCGAAATAAATGCAAAGCTCAGACGGTGATATAAGGAAGATTGTGATTGTGACTTGTGAAATGAGATTATGAGGTGTGGTACCTCAGTTGTGATTCTTGTTGTACATTCCATGTAAAGAGGCTTGTTGATTTGGACCAATCGTTATCTTTTCTTCATTGTTTTTACTTGTATTTTACGGTACTTGATCACTTGTTGTTCCTATCATCGTGTTTGATCACTTGTTGCTCCTATTATTGTGTTTGAACACTTGTTGTTTCTATAATGTGTTCACTTTTTATTGCAGTTATTGTCTAAATTTTCGTTGTTAGCTCTACATTATTGTACTACTTGTTGTCATTTATTTCCTTGCTTTCCGCTCTTAGATATATTATACTCTGTTCAGCTCTTCTTTCTCCTAGTAAGTGTCTTGGACTGGCCTCATCACTACTCTATCGAGGTTAGACTTGATACTTACTAAGTATCGTTGTGGTGTACTCATGCTACGCTTCTATACATTTTTGTGCAGATCCAGGTATATCCGTCCGTGCCGGATACCAGTGATTGAACAGTTATTTCCGTAGATTTCAAAGTACACCTGCTTGATGTTCGCGACGTATAAGTCACCTTCTGCTTTTAGCTGTATTACTATTTATTTCCTATTCAAACAATATTGTATTCCGAGATTATTAGTACACTCTCTATAAAGCTTAGCTCAGTTCTACCAGGTTTTGGGAGTTATTTGACAGTTGTATTTGTTTGGTTTTTATTATGATAGATTACTAGCTTAAGTCGATATTTAAATCGTTATTTTTGTTAATCTTGATGTGTATTAGGCTTACCTAGTCTTAGAGATTATGTGCCATCACGATATCCTAAGGTGGAAATTTGGGATCGTGACATAGATTGGCTGAAATATGGAGACCAAATTACCAAATTCTTTCATGGAATGATGAAGTCTAGAAGGAGTGGCAATAGAGTGTTCACTATTAGTGATTCCAATGGGAACACAAACTGATCCAAAAGATATAGCATAGGCTTTCATCGAGTTTAACTCGGAGTTACTGGGTACCAAAAGGAATGAAAGATAACATGTATGAAGCAGATTGGTGAGGGTAGGTCCAAGAGTATCAAAAGAGAAGAGGAGCTATTTAGAAGCAGACTTTACTCACGCAGATTTTAAAATAGGCACCATGGGCAATGGCAGTTGACAAGTCCCCAGGACCAGACATGTATGAAAGTGAGTATTTCAAGAATTGCAAGGCAATTGTGGGAAGGGATATAAGCTCAAAAGAGCACTCTTATTAATTTAGTACCTAAAAGTACTCATGCAGCAGGGGTGTGACATTATAAACCTATTTCCTGTTGCAATAATTAGATAATAATCTGATGATGTGCAAACGACTGAAAGGAGTACTACCTGATATCATTGCTGATAATCAGATTACTTTTGTATCTGAGAGAACAATTGTGCAAAATATTCTCACTTGTCATGACTTGGTAAGACTATACAATAGGAAAAATACTAGTAAGAGTTGCTTGATAAAGATTGATGATCTTAAAAGGGCTTATGATAGTGTAAAATGGAAATTTAATTTGTAGAAGAGATAATGCATGCTCTGAATTATTCACAAGTGCTGCAAAGTGTAATATTTTCGGTACGAACATGGAACCACAGCGCTTAAATGATCGATATGTGTAAACTCACAGATGACGTAGGAATACTAATTAATCTTGATTTAATTTCCAACAAAGATGAAGATCACATACATGCTACCGCATCCCTCCGTGGCAAGGCAAGGAGATTGTCAATCAAATAAATTAACCACGCCAAGTCTTTACCTAGCTAAATGTCATCAAAAGCCACGTGCATATGTATAGCAACATAAGAAAATATGATACCAGATAATTTTATGATAAAGAAGGGAGATCAAACCCCTCTACTTGCATGTATTCTAACATTCTGGCTTTAAAAAATCTAAAACGAAAAATAGCAAAGATATATTGTGGCCGACGAAAGACTCAGAATGCCACAATATATATATCATACCACACTATACAACGTAACACAACTTGTTACTTCATTTCTTTCTCTTCTAATTTCTTCACTCTCTCTCCTTTCTTGTCTTTCTCGTCATTTTCATCTTTCTCTTCTTCGTCATCACCTCGCCATAAATCAGACAATGTAGGAAGTTTATACTCACCGCTATAAGAGAGTGGAATGGTAAAGTTACCAATGACTGGAAGGTCAATAATGAGACCCAATTCAAGTGTATAATCAATGTCCCAATCTGCTGCTATGTCCTTCACTAAGCTCACTATTGCACTGTGTGGAACCTTTGCTGGCACGTCTACTAAGGTTGTGCTTTTCGCCTCCAATGACCCTGGGTCTGGAATTGTACCTGTAGCTACTATCCTGTATTATTCAACGGGAAAAAAGAAAATTATATATCTATCAATAGATATTTGAACTTAAGCTTTAGCAAATTTTATTTGGATTATTTGATAATAAAATGTGAAATCAGCCATTATCGGATTGAAAGTGAAAGCCGCCAAAAACGGGCGGAATGCTCTCGAAACCAATTCACTTGAGTGAGACAGAGGAGAGTGGAATTTCGTGTGTAGGGGTGAAATCCGGAGATCTACGAAGGAACGCCAAAAGCGAAGGCAGCTCTCTGGGTCCCTACCGACGCTGAGGTGCGAAAGCATGGGGAGCGAACAGGATTAGATACCCTGGTAGTCCATGCCGTAAACGATGAGTGTTCGCCCTTGGTCTACGCGGATCAGGGGTCCAGCTAACGCGTGAAACACTCCGCCTGGGATTCTTATCGAGATTGGGTTGGTGTTCCGTGCGGGCAGTCTCCTCTATCAAAATAGTAAGAGAAAAAGAAGGACTTATCTCAGATCTTTACCTTTCACATTTGAATTTCTCCTAATTTGAATTCCTCTCCTATGTTCTCAAAAACGCTTCCCTTTTTACTTGAATTTTCAGCGATCGTTTTTTCAACTATTTTAGCGATTATGATAGAGATCAGGTCAGACTGCCTACATTACACCCTATTAGGATGCGGCCCTTTTCCCGATTGTGTATCAACACGAGATACTTTGTATACCGAAATACTTTTTTATTTGATAATAAAATCCGCAAGTTGATCTTTGAGATAAACTCAAAAAGGAACTCTAAAGGCAAAATCCATATTGTTACTAATATACACGGACAATATAAAGGAATCTTATACTCACATGTCACTTAAAAATATTTAAGTTCTAATGACGTGAATTAATTGAATTAATCTGGTCAAATAATTTATCTTTAAAATAAATCAACAATAAAAGAAAGCTGATCATGCATTCATGTCCAGCGGGTTGAAAGAAATGTACATCAGTACAACCAAAGCATATATTATAATAAAAATAATATTGGATCAGTAGTATAAGGCAACAAATTAACTAGAGACTTAGAGAATGGTTACTAACAAAATTCAACAAGAATGGCAAAATCCATGAAATCAGAATCTAAAATAAGTAGATTCAGAATAACACTCTTTTAATATTTATATATGTTTGTGTATTAATACACACACACACACCCACATTTAAAGATTTTGTATAATAGGACAAGTGTATATGCTAAATAGAGAGGGGCAAAATCAACTCATTTATTTGTAACACGCCCAATTGATCCAACCTTAATTGGACTGAATTATGATTCATTTATATAATTTTAATCCAATGAAACTCGTCAAAATATAGGGTTAAAATTGGTCAAAATAATTTAACCCGTGGGTAAAAATTAAATTTCAATTCAATCCAAGTATACAAATTGAATTTTTGAGATTGAAAATTATATCAATATCTAAGAACTTGGGAAATATACGTAAATGTAGTAGAATTACGAAAGAAAAGGAGGATATGTTAAGTGTATGTTCAAAAAGTTAGATTATAACCCGTTATTTGATCTATTTTAACTCGTCTCATTTTGACCTAAGCAAACTTTGAACGAATTAGATTATTGACACATTTCTAACCTGGCGGAGCTTTTAACGACGTAAGCGATCTCCATGATAGGAATGGGAACTTTGTATGGATTTGTAACAGAGACCTTAGCATGATATGAAATGCTATCAAAACTGATTTTCTTAACATCCACGTCCATAATAGTTGCTTCTGGCTTTTCCATATTCGCCACCTTCTCTGATACGTAATTTTTTGCCTTGTCTACCAAATCCATTCTTCTTTTTTGGGATTCAATCTCTCGTTTAGCCTCACCAGAAGACAGAGTCACTAAAAAAAACTTGTTGTTTATCCATTTTCTTGTGGGTATGTAATATGTTAGATTTCCGTAATACAAGTGGATATTGTTATTAACGTAAGGAAATTTTGCGCTTTTAGTTTCATATTTAATATCCAAATTAATTGAAAGTTGCACTTTTGATCCGTCTACAAATTCAACCAACTATTAATTATAAATACTTACTATTTAATAATTATTCATGTGTTATCTAAATTTGTAATGTTACTTCATATTTGAGGGTAATATATTTTGTTAAAAATAATCTAGATATAACATATTTTATATGTAAAGAGACCGGAAACACATTTTATCAATAGTACAAGATTAAATATGCTTAATAGACATAATTAAGGACTAAAAGTAGAATTTAACAATGGAAAAGAGTTATATTTACCCCTCTACTTTCAAATCTAAAATGCAACTATAACTTAGCCTATTTGACCAGTCAAATAACTAAACGAGCTTAATGATTCGTCTATAATCTAATTGGAAAAGTTATATACGTCATTGTGCTCGTGGTTGTAAACTTTTTCTACATATTGCCAAGTTGCTTTGTTTACCCTTAAAAAATAATTATATTTGTACGCGATTTTAAAAAATATGTGAATTGGTTCAACCCAAATAATCAAGAATGCTAGATAAACGAAGTAAGGATGAGATAAATAACTAAACTAGTTGTGACATTGAGTCCGGATAATAGTTTTGCCCTCGACCGGACGCTCGATTCGAAGCCAAATATGTATGAAGAACTATGATTAAAATAAGAACCTTTCAACAGCTAGGAAGCAGAGAGATAATTTTGTATTGTCTTGATATGCGTGTTATAATGTGCATTGAATGAAAGCTTCCCCTTTATATAGTAGGAGAGTTTCATCCCTAATACAACTCTAAAAAAGATAATAAAATCTTCCTTACTTGTCAATTACTGATATGTTACCGACATCACGCGCCGTGATATCCGGTTGGGTGCGAATATCTCAATTTTCTGTTAGTCGTGTGTAACCATTCATAATGCTTTCCGAGGTTTAGGAGCTCGTTCTGAGTTTGGGGAGTGTTGTCTTACCATACCCGGTGACGAACACTTCGTTTGACTCCTGGTACGAGAAATTCCTGGCTTTGATTCTGATCCCGTGTAGTCATGCATTCACTTCGTTTGACCCACCAAAAAATCAGGGCATATGTTACCCCGGTTTTACCCGTATAGATGCTTATTAAAGGCCTTCTCCTATATGGCTATGGGATTTTTCGCTATTTGACTGGGACGTCCAACACGAGTAGTTGAAACACCTAGGTCATGAGTTAAAAACTTTCATACCTAGATCTCATAAAGGGAAACATTAAATTACATAATGAAAAGTTACCTTAAATCAATGAGGACTTGACTTGGAACATAATATTACATATGCAAAAATTGACATATGGCATATATAGTAGTTATTGTTGTAAACTTACATTATCCCAAGTAAAGGAAAAATGTGATACAAAGAGCACCTCTGGTCGTATTATGATGAAATGAATTCAAATAAAGAAAAAATTGACATAGATGGTATATGGTTAGAACGGGCATGTCCTTCTTGTGACTAATCGAGGTTGGATCATAATAGGCCTTGGTTCGACCTCGTATCATATCGAGCCTCAATATGGATTCAGGTTGTTGAACCCTTAATTCGAGGACCAGTCAAGGACGATGATCAACCAAGATCGAGATCGAACAGAACATAGATCGAGTGAGATCGAATGAGGTTTACCCAGTCAAGTAACGGTAAGCCGAAACATCAGTGATCGGGCGAGGGTCACAGCGAGAATCTCGGCACGAACCAAGACAAGGCCAGTTAATTAACCAATCATGGAATTTCTAACTGTATTTAGAATTGTACATAAGTAAAACTCCTCTACTATATAAAGAGGGTTTTTAATCATTTGTAAAGCATCATATTAATCATTATTCAAAAAAATATACTACATTTTTCTCTTAAGCTTTCAATACTCTATTGCTCAGTTCATATTTTCCAATAGCATATTCGTTTGGTTGGAGGGAGACCTAGTTCGAGGACTAAAGCTACAAATCTCAATTGGTTTGCTTTATTTTTATTTGCAGTCAATTTCTAATACCAATTTACTTATTTTCTCAATTTGTGCCAAGCGAAATCACGTATCCTTAAAACCACATATAAATTCAATTTTTATCCGTTTTTAGGATAAACAGTTAAGCGCCCACCGTAGGGCTAAGGATAATAGTGATTGTCTGGTACTAACTTTCGTAACACACACTGTTTTATACTTGTTCTTGAGAGTATCTTTGGTTCCAGGATCAGTATATCAAACTCTCAAGAAGCACCCACACACATAAAAAATTTCCTTGGTTTTCACGGCCAGAACGACAACGTAGCCGCCCCATGGAACAAAGTACCTCGAGTTGACATCGATGGAGTCCCGATCATAGACCCAACGTCAGTTCCCATGTTGTCATTAATGCAAAACTGGTCGTTGACCCGGAGAATAGCACCCGCATAGACGTTCAATCAGCCGGTCATACTGCACTGGGAGGCGAAGAAGGCGGGATTAGCCTTCGAGTGATATTCGAAATGTTGCAGGCTCAACAAGCTACAATAGCACAACTCAAAAACCAGAACCATGCACCAAGCAGGGTTAATCCCGAACCATCGCAGGAAGTTGTTCATTAGGGCTAAATCGGTTCCAAGAAGATCAAACGAAAATGAATCAGGGGTCGATCCCGCTATCATGAAGATGCTCGAAGACCTGAGAAAGCGGGTTGAATCAAGGGAGAAGAAGATTGAAGCAAATGACAAGAAGGTAGAAACATATAACTCTAGAGTTGGGAATTCTTAAGTGATCGGGCTAAGAACCACTTCAAGAACAGAGATTCAAACAGGCAGAACGAGCAAGAGGATCCACAACACGTAATCCATAAGATTTTTGGAGGGATCAATATTCCTCAGGGACCATATTTAAGCGCACCAAGGTGTCAATCACAAGGGAAAAGTGAACTCAGGATTATGTACCGGAAGGGACCTTGTCTTTCAATGATGAGGATGCATAGGGGATCTTACAACCCCAAAACAACGCACTCGTAATATCTGTTCTTACTAATAAAACTCAAGTTAAACGTGTTTTGATTGATCCAGGTAGTTCGACCAACATTATTCGATCGAGGGTCGTACAACATCTCGGTCTATAGGATCAAGTTGTTCCTGTGGCCTGAGTACTTAACGTCTTCAACATGTAATGCGAAACCACCAAAGGCGAAATAACTTTGACGGTGAACCTTCCCGGGACCATCCAAGAAACAAAGTTCCATGTGATCGAGGGTGACATGGGGTATAACGCCCTGTTCGGAAGGCCATGGATCCATAACATGAGGGCAGTACCCTCGACCCTTCACTAGGTTATAAAGTTCCCGACACCAGAGGGAGTCAAAATGGTCTACTGGGAGAAGCCTGCCGCCAAGGAAATGTTTGCAGTCGACGAAGTGATACTAATATCAGCACTCTTATCAAGAAAAGGATCGGATTCGAAGGGAAAATAGGAAGTCAAATAGCAATCACAGACATCGGCCTCGACCCAGTTAGAGAAATAGGGAATTGAAGAGAATGACGACTACGGGGTCCCTCGGTATTTCATAGTCCCTGATGATTCCAACACCACCAAGTCGACGATCTAAGAGCTAGAACAAGTCACACTAACTGAGCATCAGCCTGAACGAAAGGTATACCTGGGCACGGGGCTAGCCCCCGAGCTCAGGGGAAAACTTATTCAATTCCTTAAAACTAATATTAATTGCTTTGCTTGGTCCCATCTCGATATGACAGGGATCCCACCAGAAAGAAACACTCAAAAACTAAGCCTGGATCCAAAATTCCACCCGGTGAAGCAAAAGAGAAGACCCCATTCCGAGGTCAAGCATGCCTTCGTAAAGGAGGTAACAAAATTTCTTAAAATAGGATCCATTCAGGAAGTAAGGTATCCCGAATGGTTAGCAAACGTAGTGGTAGTCCCTAAGAAGGGAAATAAACTTAGAATGTGTGTAGATTATAAAGACCAGAATAAAGCGTGTCCCAAGGATTCTCTTCCTTTGCCTAATATCGATCGTATGATCAATGCCACGACCGGCCACGAGATTCTCAGTTTTCTCGATGCCTATTCCTGGTATAACCAAATACAGATGAACCCGGAGGATCAATAAAAGGCATCATTTATCACTAAGTACGACACCTACTTTTATAATGTAATGCCATTCGGACTAAAAAATGATGGTGCAACTTATCAACTCCTAGTAAACTGGATGTTCGAAGAAAAAATAGGAAGATCACTGGAGGTTTATACTGATGACAAGCTAGTTAAGTTCCTGCGAGCAGAGGACCATTTGAAGCATTTGTAGGAAAATTTTGGTATACTGAAAAGGTACAACATGAAGCTCAACCTAGATAAATGTGCATTTGGAGTCGGCTCAGGCAAGTTTCTCGGCTTCACGATGTCCAATCGAGGAATAGAGATCAACCTTGATAAAATCAAAGCTATCGTGGACATAACAACAATAGACAATGTAAAGGCCATACAACGGCTAATGGGACGCATAGCCGCCCTGGGTTGATTCATCTCGAGATCCTCATGTAAGAGTCACCGATTCTTCTCGTTAATGAAGAAGAAGAATAACTTCATGTGGACTCCGGAATGTCAACATGCCCTGGAAGAGCTAAAACGGTATTTATCTAGCCCGTCGCTGCTTCACACGCCAAAAGCGAATGAGCAGCTTTACCTGTATTTAGCAATATCGAAGATAGCGGTAAGTGGAGTCTTGGTCCGAGAAGAACGAGGTACGCAATTCTCTATATATTATGTTAGTCGGACTTTAGGTGAGGCCTACACCAGATATCCACACCTAGAAAAATTGGCGCTCGCTTTAATAAGCGCCTCTAGAAAACTAAAACCATACTTTCAATGCTATCCAATATGTGTTGTAATGATTTATCCACTTCGAAATATTTTGCACAAGCTCGATCTTTCGGGTCTGTTGGCCAAATGAACCGTAGAAATCAGCGGGTACGATATTGAATATCGACCCCAAACAGCTATCAAGTCTCAAATCTTAGAAGACTTTGCAGCTGACTTCACGTCGGCCCTCGTACCCAAGGTTGAAAAAGAACTGTTAGTAAAATCAGGTACATCCTCGGAAGTCTAGACCTTCTTTACGGACGGTGCTTCGAATGCAAAAGGGTCCGGACTAGGCATCGTACTAAAACCACCCACAGGTAATATAGTTAGACAATCTATCAAGACTACAAAATTGACTAACAATGAGGCCAAGTATGAGGCCATGATTATAGGACTCGAATTAGCTAAAGGCTTGGGAGCGGAGGTCATCGAGGCCAAGTGTGATTCCGTCCTCATGGTAAACCAAGTTAACAGGACCTTTGAAGTCCGAGAAGACCGAATGTAGAGACACTTGGATAAGCTACAGATAACTCAACATCAATTCAAGGAATGGACCTTGAAACGTGTACCTCGAGATCAGAACAATGAGGTCGATGCCCTTGCAGAAATCATTCCGGTGTCGAATCATTGGTCCACAAAGTGATCAGAGCCGGGTGCTACTAGATTGACATAGAGAAAGATGCAAAGGAGTTCATTCAAAAATGCGACAAATGCCAAAGGCATGCACCAATGATTCATCAACCCGGGGAACTACTCCATTCGGTCTTATCCCCATGGCCGTTCATGAAATGGGGAATGGAAATCGTTGGCCCTCTTCCATCGGCACCAGGTAAAACTCAGTTTATTTTATTTATGATTGATTATTTCTATAAGTGGGTTGAAGCACAAACTTTCGAGAAAGTTAGAGAAAAGGAAGTCATAGACTTTATTTTGGACCACATCATATGTCGATTCGGGATGCCCTCCGAGATTGTGTGTGATAGTGGAAAGCAGTTCATTGATAGCATGGTGACTAAATTTCTCGAGGATCACAAGATCAAAAGGATCATATCAACACCTTATGATTTCAGTGGGAACGGTCAAGATGAATCAACCAACAAAACCATCATCCAAAATCTTAAGAGACTGACCGACGCCAAAGGGAAATGGAGGGAAATACTACCCGAGGTTCTATGGGCATACCGCACAACATCAAAATCGAGTATCGGAGCTACCTTTTTCTCATTAGTTTATGATGACAAAGCTCTAATTTTGGTCTAGGTCGGAGAACCTAGCATCAGGTTCCGATATGAAATGGAAGAGTCAAATAATGAGGCCTTGACTACGAGCCTAAAATTGTTGGATGAAAAGTGTGAAGCCGCCCTTGTCTGATTGGCCGCCCAAAAATAGCAGATCGAAGGATACTACAATCGAAGAGCCAATCTTTGATATTTTAATGCCAGGGACTTGATGATAAGGAAAGTCACCATCAACACTCGAAATCTGAATGAAGGAAAACTAGGTCCGGACTAGGAAGGACCATACCAGATTCTCGAAGTCAGCGGAAAAGTATTCTACAAGCTCAGAACGATTAATGGGGAACAACTACTGAGAAATTGAAACATATCACACCCAAAACGATACGACTGCTAAGGTATGACGCCCTTCTATTTTTATTTTTATTTTAGACTAACTCTTGTAGGTGATCAATAATAATCGAAGGTGGATTCTTCGGCAGACGAAACAAAGTCTTTAGGTCTGAAAGCACGTGTTTCACTCTTTTTCCCTTAGACTGGTTGTGTGAAAAATAGGTTTCACGGCAAGGTTTTTAACAAGGCAACAGTGAATCGTGCTAACTTAGAATCAAGCCTGATTACGAATCGGCATCGAAGAACAATTCAACAGTATCCAAGGCTCATTTGCAATCAACCTCGAATACTGAGGGCATTTCCCTTGAATGTCAACTTTTTTGCGAGGAAATTTCTTCATAATAGCGGGGTCTCGATAAGTGAAATTTGTAAGGGCCAAATGGTCAAACGAACCGTGCCCACATAGGTTGCTCGAATCATGGCACAAAACATATATGCATGTGTAATCATTTTTCACAAGAATAAAGAGAAGTATTTTTCCTTTCCATTATCTCATGTCTTAGAAAAAGTTTTCTACTTTACAATTCCATACTTTCGATCTATTATAGAAATGAGCTCAAGGGCCGATCATAACTAGAGTTTGGATAATCACCCCCACATGCGGGGACTGTCGTCCGAACATAAATTTGAACAGATCGAATTATTGAGTATCGAGGGCATACGACCATTTAGGCAACCCTCGAATTTTAAAGGCCACAGACATACTCACTCAGGGGCTATCGTTTAGCTCAAACAACCCGAGTTATCAGACCTCGGGAACAAAAGACCTAATAGGCAGTTTCCGAATCTCGAAAGGCCACGGCTACCCCACTCGGGGACTATTACTTCAGGTAAGCCTGAAGTAAACGGGAAAATGAAGCCAACGGGAAGATCCCGTAATAAAAGGCTATGGTCGAATTAACACGGCTCGGAGACGTCTGAATTTCGTAACAAAATAGGCCTTCAAATTATTTCATAATCGATTTTAAAAAGGCTACCGATGGAAAAGTCATAAAAGGCTTCGATAATATCGAGCCCCAAAAAATCTAATGAATGCAAAGGTTGTTCGAACTCTCGAACAATTCCCTATTATCTCATTCTAATGCATTTCTGATTACATATTACAAAACAGAAAAGAAGTAAAGACTGAAAAGACGAAAGGGGAAAAGCCTTATATTCATATACAAAATAAGTTTTCCTTACACAGGCCAAATCGGCCAAGTACAAAAAATTTTGCAACAGCCCAAAACGGCCACAAAAAAGGAACAAAAATATACTAAGTCCTAAGAGGCTTGGTCTCCATCGGAAGCAGTATCCTCGTCCTCAAGATCTTCTCCGTCTTCAAACTCACTGAGTCTATCAGAGTCATTCTCAGGGAAGGCCAGCTTTCGAACCCTGTTTTCTTCTGTTCGGGCATTATCATTCTCGACCGCAATGTTGAAATCTCGGGCTTGAGCATCCTCGAGGGCCTCCCTCTGAGCTTTCCACTTTTCATGATCTATCATGCTCCTAGATTTCGTCTAGATGGCCTCGGCATCGATTTTGAATTGGGCCACCTTTCCATCGTCCTTAATGCCAGCCTCAGCCACCTCAGACTTTGCCTCCTCGAGCTTAATGGCGGTTGAATCCAGATGAGACTGAATCTCTTTGATCTTCTTGGTCTGCACCGAGTTTTTCTCTTTCGCTGCTTGAAGCTAAGTCTTGGCCGAATCCAATTGTGCTTGGACGGTCTCTTTCATCGTGTCTAAGATATCCATGCTTCCTTTGAATGCGTCAGCCTCGGCCCGTACATCATCCACCTGCTTGCTGAGCTGATCGATCTACTCGAGCCTCTATCAAATCTGCAGAATTGGGTCATTAGTTGTTATCTTTAGCTAGGCCTCACTATCATGAAGCATTCGAAATACATGTTCGGCCATGTTAGTGTGTTCATCCCGAGCTGCAACCAAATCGGCTTGAAGTCTTTCACTAAGGAGCCTATAAGTATCGCTCTTCTCAGTAAGGCTCCGAACTTCGTCCTTGTTCTCCTCTCGTACTCTGACGAAGGCTTCGTAGTTCATCACTAAAGCCTACAAGTAAGGGAAAAAGTGTTAAGAGTAATCTGCAAGTTCAAGTATAAAGAAAGTAAGGAATAAATTCTCGAAGATTACCCGATTTAGAGCGTGTTGGGCCTCATTGAACAAGCAGGCAGCCCCCACAACATTCATCACTGCTTGGTCCTCTTTGGTCACCAAGCCTTTCAGATAGCTGGCAACCCCAATGGAGGGGAGAGGGTGAGAAAACTCGAGCATTCTCCAGAACAGTCAGTACTAAATGTCATTTGCGGTTTGGGTTAGCGCTCGGAGCCGGGAATTGGTCTACCACCCTCGAGCTCGATGGAGATTTAGTGGCCCCCGGTGACGGTATTTTCTTCGGTACCAATAATTCTCCAAATCCGGGACCGTCAAAGAAACCATGGAGATTAACCCGCTGACATTCCAGCATGTTGGCCTCTCGAATCATGGTATCTGAAATCTGGGGGGAGCCAGAAATGTCGACCGCCTCAAGCTCGACCTCAGGGACCTCTTTCGTTGTTTGGGGAGCCTTGCCTCGAGACTCTCCCTCCACCGTCTTTGCTGGGTGACCTCTTTTCTTCCCGACTCAAGTACCTCGGTCGAAGCTCCCTTGTCGATTGCCTCCGGTTCAGAGGACTTATATACTGAAATGGTAGCCCGTGGACGAGCCACCAGCCCAGTTTCTTCTTTTTCTTCTTCGGACTCATCCATTAGCCGATGGAATGAATCCAAATATAGGGGAATGATGTTTCCCTTGGACTTACGAGGCCTCCTCGCCTGCCTTTTATTTTTCGATCCTAAGGGACTCGGGGCCCTTTTTTTCTCCTTGACCGAATTTCGAGCTGATGGTTGGGGAAGGATTTATTCATCACCCGTAGGAGGTCTCATCGCAACATCCTTCCTGAGACCTGCAAAAGAAAGGAAGGCGGGTTAGTTGAGAAATGACTAAAACGACAAACACTTAGAGAGCAGAAATTTACCATGGTTGTGAGCCTCTCATCGACCCTTTGAAAGCTCCATCCAAGCATGCTCAGAGTAGGGCCTCTGAGATACCAAGCCTTTGACCCATCTTTTCAACTCTGGAACTAAGTACGGCATCTGGGCCATAGCTGCAACACAAAAATAAAAATCAACAAAGGTGGAAGGAGGTGAAAACGGGAAAGCGAGCATTCAAGGGAAAGGAACTTACGGTTCATGTTACACCTCTCTAGGAATGGCATGTTTTCTGTAGGGATCAGGTCCAATGTCCTTATTCGGACAAACCTTCCTATCCAACCTCGATCGGGGCTCGTCGATACTAGAGAACAGGACTCTGCTGGCCCGGCGCGCGAGCTTAATCAGTCCTCGATGGAGCTGGGGACTGTAGAGGCGCATGAGATGATAGAGGGTAAAAAAGCGTCCCTTGACTTTCTCGTAAAGAAACAGAGAAGGATGACGATTCTCCAGAACCATGGATGGATCTGGCCCAGGGTAAGGTCGTACCTTTTGTAGAAGGCTACTATTACAGGATCCAAGGGGCTAAACGTAAAGGGGTAAGTGTAAACACTTAGATACCCCTCTACGTATGTGGTGATCGATTCCTCAGGAGAAGGATTGACACGTCCTTATTCTTCCAGTTGCACTCTTCTTTGACCTTATCGAGGAGGCCCTCAGCAATGTTGCACATATACCTGGTCATTGGCTCGCATGGGCCCTACACTGAGGGGGTCTTCTCTATCTTAAAATCGACGACAGTCGGGCACCCTGTCGGAACGAATTCCTCTAGGTAAGGCTCCACCACAGCCGCATCGCTTGGACGCGATGAAGAAGGAGCCTATTTTTGTGGAAAAGTTTTGGAAGTTTTGTCCATTTGCATAATGCAAATCAGAAAGTAAGAAAATTGATTAGGGTTCAAAAAATTTGGTTATGAGAATTATGAAGTAAGGAATCTTTTGAAAGCAAGAGTAGGGAAGGTGTTGGTTGTAAAAGTTTGAATGATGGAAGGTGGAGTGTTGGCTCAAGTGAAGGATAGTTTTGAATATTGACAAAGGAAGCTCAGGCATGAACTAGTTCCATCCTTTGTGTGCAAAGACATGGGCAGATTCGAGCATGTGGGATGCACGTGAAGGAGATAAACTTAACTTAGTATAATTGATATCTCTTGATCGAAAAGGTTGCATAATTGATAAGGAGAAGGAATCCTTACTCAAAGAGAACATTATCCAAGATAAGGGAGGAGTTAGAAGTTGAGATCAATTAGAACTCTTCCACCAAGGAAGAGTAGCATTGAAATGCTAGATGTTATCTATTCTACTAACTCTATGAATTGCAGGATGTTCTCACTTTACATTAATGCACAAAATGCATAAGTTAAACGTGAATTGAGAGAAAAATAGCAAGGCATTTTGCAAGCAATTCGTATGAGATTCAAGTGTGAGAAGTTGAAGCTACATGAACCAGATAGAAGAACCAACTTCAAGTGTTTGTATTTTATTCTAGTTCAATTGTAGTAGGTGTTTTCATATTGTACCTTTCAGCTTTATATAGAAGCAATTGTATTAGGTACTAAAAGTATTCAAGTTATAGTTAGCTTGAAGTTTTTGCGGCAGTTAGAGGTTGTTTGCTACAAAGGGATTAGAGTTAGTCCTAGGTTTACAAAAGTGTTTTGTAAATGCAGTTTTTGGCTCATTGATTTAGTGGAGAGTTTGGAAAAATCCTACTGAGAAGTAGGTCATGGTTTTTCCACCTTTTGAGCCAGGTGTTTTCCACGTAAAATACTTGTGTTCTTTACTTTCCGCACTTACTGTTTCAACAATAATAGGTAGGAACACTTAGAAGAACCAGGTCCTTCAATAATCAGTTTAGGCGAAAAATTAGACACCACAAAAATCACCCCTCCCCCCACCTCTTGTGTGGTATTGAATTTAAAACATCAATTGGTATCAGAGCAGGTTATCCTTGAAGAGGCTAACACCTTAGGAGAAGATCAAGATGAGTGCACCACCTGAAAATTGGGAAGGACAATCAATTGCTAGGCCACCACTCTTCAATGTCCAGTACCACATCATAGGAGAGGACTATGAGCTATGGTACATTGTCACTGATGGTCCCCTGGCTACCATGAAGAAGGATGCTGAAGGAGTATATGTGCCAAAAATAAAAGCTGACTGCACTGCTAAGGACTTGAGGAAATGGGAGAAGAATGCCAAGGCCAAGAAATGCCTAGGTGTACTTGGACATTGTTTTTGACATATAAAGATGAATCATTTGATATGTTCACTTATTTTGTTAGAAAAACTCAGAAACAACTAGGTAATCAACTTGCATCAATTAGGTCTGATCATGGCACTGAATTTGAAAATGCTAAATTTTCTGAATTTTGTGATGAGCATGGCATAGATAATAATTTTTCTACTCATAGGAATCTACAACAAAATGGAGTAGTTGAAAGAAAGAATAGGACACTTGAAAATATGGCTAGGACTGTACTTCTTTCTAGTAAACTCCCCCATGGCTTCTGGGCAGAAGCTGTAAATACTGCATGCTACATCATAAATAGGTGCATGACTGGACCCCTTGTTGAGAGGACTTCATATGAGTTACTTAAAGGGAGAAAACCAAATATATCCCATCTTAGGGCATTTGGATGCAAGTGATTTGTGCACAACAGTGGTAAAGACTCCCTAGGCAAGTTTGATCCCAGAAGTGATGAGGGAGTATTCTTGGGATATTCTTCACACAGCAAAGCTTAAAAATTCTATAACAAAAGAACTATGTGTATTGAAGAAAGTGTTTATGTGGTTTTTGATGAAACTAACATTCTTTCTGAGAGACAGGAACATGATGATGAAGTAATCAGGCTGGTAAGAAACTTAAATGAAACCACGTCCCAGACTAAAGCTGCACTGGAAGAAGGAATAGGTTCTTCCACCCAGAGCAACATGACAAAGGGAACAAAACAAAGAGGAAATGGTCCCCAAACCTCAATGGAACTTGTCCATGAACCTGTTCTACAACAACAAAATATTGAAGGAACATCAAGGGGAAACCAGTTGGTTGTGAAACCTTACAAGTATCAAATTTCTCATACCATTGAGAAAATAATTACTTCTCCAACCTCTGGAATCAAAACCAGATCTTCATTAAAGAATCTTTGTGCTTTTGATGCTTTCTTATCTCTTATTGAACCTAAAAATGTTGTTGAGGCTTTGCAGGATACAGACTGGGTAAATGCAATGCAAGATGAACTCAACCAATTTGAAAGGAGTCAAGTTTGGCATCTGGTACCAAGACCCTTGGACAGATCAATAATTGGCACAAAATAGGTCTTCAGAAACAAACTTGATGAAGATGGAATGGTTACAAGGAACAAGGCAAAATTGGTAGTTTAAGGATATAGTTAGGAGGAGGGAATAGACTATGATGAAACCTTCGCCCCAGTTGCAAGGTTTGAAGCAATAAGACTCCTCATAGCCTTTGTTTCTTACATGGAATTCACCATTCACCAGATGGATGTCAAGAGTGCATTCCTCAATGGCTATCTAAAGGAAGAAGTGTTTGTCAAGCAACCTCTGGGGTTTGAAAGAAAGGAGAGTCCTGATCATGTGTACAAGCTTGACAAAGCACTTTATGGGCTCAAGCAGACTCCAAGAAGATTATCAAAGTTTTTGCTTGAGCATGACTACAAGAGAGGTAAAATTGACAATACTTTGTTCTTGAAAGAAAAAGGTAAAGATATCTTGGTAGTTCAGATATATGTTGATGATATAATCTTTGGAGCAGCTACTAATAAGTTAATTAAAGAATTTGCTAAATTAATGAGGAGTGAAATTGAAATGAGCATGATGGGTGAGCTTAATTCCTTTTAGGCTTACAAATTAAATAAAATTTGAATGAAATTATGATCCATCAGCAGAAGTATGTAAAAGAGTTGCTTAAAAGGTTTAAAATGAAAGATTCCAAAGAAATTGACACTCCTATTGTAACAGCTACAAAGTTAGATATAGATGAACCTGGTTCATCTGTTGATCAGAATTTGTATAGGGGAATGATTGGTTCACTGTTGTATCTCACTGCTAGTTGACATGGCATTGTTTTCAATGTAGGCCTTTGTGCAAGATTTCAGGCAAATCCAAAGGAGTCTCACTTGACTGTTGTTAAGAGAATTTTGAGATATCTAAAAGGCACCACTGATCTTTGTCTTTGGTATCCAAAAGGTAGTAACTTCAATCTTGTGGGATATGCTGATGCTGATTATGCAGGTTTTCTTGTGGATAGAAAAATCCCCTCAGGTATGGCACACTTTCTTGGCTCATGTCTTGTGTCTTGGGAAACCAAAAAGCAAAATTCAGTGGCCTTATCTACTGATGAAGCTGAGTATGTTGTTGCTGCTTTATGTTGTGCTATATTGTTGTGGATCAAACAATAATTAATGGACTTTAGAATTGATGTTGGTTGTATCCCTATTTTTTGTGATAACACTTATTGCAATTAGTATGACCAAGAACCTGGCTCATCACAAGAGAACTAAGCACATAGATGTTAGGAATCACTTTTTGAGGGATAACTATGAAAAGGGGTTGATCACTGTGGAATTTTTTGCTACTGACAAGCAAATAACCGACATCTTCACAAAATCCCTAAGTAAAAATCACTTTGAACCCAAACCCTTCTAGAGCCCAAACCTCCATTTCTCCTACCCGCTGTCCCCCCTGTTTGGCTCTTCCTCTAAGGGGTTGTTGTGTAACAAGCGCATAATGTCCACTGGAACGCCCATGGATTTTATCATCAACTTGATGAATTAATTTCAAGATATAAGGCTTTCCTATTATAACGGGTTGTTCAAAAGGATTCCCCGTCCTTCCATCAAATATTCTGCTTTTTCCTGGATATTCGGGTNCAGGTTAAAATTAGGGATGATTAAGATCACCTAAAAGGACCAGTTCAGAGTTCACAATAAAAAAAAGAATGGAAAAAAATATTTATTTGGTTAGAAAATCTAAAAATCGTGTATATAATTAGATTAATTTTTGCTCAGTCTCATACTTTCAATAGTATAATCTTGTGCCATGTGCTAAAATGACTCATTAATCTCTAATGATATTTTATTTATCTTGGCAAATTTAGACTTACACATGAGAATTCTAAGTGAAGAACCTGGTTCATCAAGATAACATAGTATATTTTCTACACTCAGCATATTTTGAAATAATAATATTTGGATCATGAGTAGAGTCCTACCTAATTCCAAAGATCTTTTGAACTTATCCGTTACAAATGAACCACTTCTGTTCAAAGACTCCTAACCGAATTAAACTACCTAGATACTGGGGAAAGACTCCAACGTCTCTTCAAAACTGAAATTCAGTTTGATTAGACTTCTAAAAGTCTGAAAAACCTGTCGTTACCCATTAATTACCTCTCTTTATATTGATCAACATTATTGATTTCTTCACTCCATTACTTTTTCAAGCCGTCAAACTCTCTCCATCTTCTCTAATCTTCCAAACACAATCTACTTCTCTTTTCTTCCATAACCAAACACAAAAATGGCCAACACTCCTGAAAACCCTTCATCACCACCTCAAAGAACCACTTCCACACCCACTATCACTCCTTCTAACACCCTAACCTCTAAGAAAATAGTATAAATGATGGCTCGCAAGGTTGTTGCTGGTGGAGAGCAAATTCATAAAATTAATGAACAATTGCAAGCGAGTAGGGAGGAAGAACCTCAGAAATCTGATGATTCCTTCAAATCTGCTACTGAGGGGGAAGATATTGTATCTTCTAAAACTGAACAGGTATCTTTTAGTCCTAAAGTCACTCCTGAGACAATTTCTGAAGTAGCTGCAAATTTGGAGAATATGTTTGTATTGGTAGTTTATATAGTTGGGGTTGAAACTACTGAGTTAGCAGAAGTTGGTGGTAAAAATAAAAAGGAAAAAGAAATAAAGAGTAAGGGAGTTAGGAGTGTTGTGAGGGGCAAGGGTAAAAGAGTGGCTGATCCTTCACCCACTCCTATGAGTTTAACCAAAGACACAGGTGCAATGGTTGTTTGGGAAGAGAAATCTGGTGGACTAGATGAGAGTGTACAGAAACCCTTGCAGACTTAATGAAGAAAGTGACTGAGAGCTATAATCCAAAGAAGAAAGAAACTTCCAAGGATAAATCACCTGGCACTGCTAGGGCTAACAAGAAAAGGAAGGCTTCCCCTTCTGTTACTGTTGAAATTTCTCCCAGAAGAGGAAGAGCCACAAAAAGCCAGCTAAAGCAGAATGAGGCAGATTTGCAAAAAGCCTTAGAAGAAAGTAAAAGAAAAGTGGTTGCTAAGGGAAAGAAGAAGATGGATGAACCTGTTGAGGCTGTTGATATTGATGAGATAGACCTGGTCCTTCGAGATGAAGAAGAGACTGAAGAATTGGAGGTTCTGATTCCAAAACCCAAGAAAGCCAAGACTTCCACTAAGAAGTATGTTTCAGAGTCTAAGTCACCTGAACCATCAACCCTGGCAAAAAGAACCAGGTCTGTTGTGAAGTCAAAACAAGTGAAAATTGTTGAGGAAGAAGAATGGAGTGGAGAGGAAGAGGAAGATGATTCTGACACTAAGAAAGACAAGATGGCCAAGTTTGGCAAGAGGACTATTCTGAAGGGAAGACTCTTAAGGGACTTGGAGGAGTAGGGTATGGTGCTGCTATTGGGGANAAGTTTATGGAAAATATTGAGGTGAAGAATGGAAGGGTTACCAACTTGGTGAAAGGGGTTGATGCGAGACTAAATTGCATAGTTTAACATGTGATATACCTTACATTTTATGCGCATTAATGACAAAAATACACTTGTTATGTGCTTAATGGAGTTTATTTCATGTGTAGGTGAAGTGGAGATGGAAACGGAGCTAAAGGGATGCAAATACGTCGAAAAATACGCGAAAGGAGACACCCGGGCGATAGCCGGGTGACAGGCTAACCCTACCTGGCGTTAGCCAGGCGTTAGGGCTGAAACTCCAGCCCTACCCTGGCGTCCAAACGCCAGGGTCCCCAGTCGGCGAAAAACCGAGTTTTGACGGGTTTAAGTGT
>ML381334.1:0-36182 GCA_005239525.1 Nicotiana knightiana
AATCATTGTTGGCTTGTAAAGCAGTAATTGAGAACTTGTTTGGAATATTCGTTGATCACTCTCATCGATGTTATATATACTTCCTACCTTTCCATTTTATTGATATTCATATGCTTGGTGAGGAAGAGTGTAAAGCACGAAGGGTGATGCCGTGCCATTTAGTATTCATTATCATGTGAGGAAGAGTGTAAAGCACGAAGGGTGATGCCGTACCATTTTATATTCATTATCATGTGAGGAAGAGTGTAAAGCACGAAGGGTGATGCCGTACCATTTTTATATTCATTATCATGTGAGGAAGAATGTAAAGCACGAAGGGTGATGCTGTGCCATTTTATATTCATTATCATGTGAGGAAGACTGTAAAGCACAAAGAGTGATTCCGTGCCATTTTATATTCATTACCATGTAAGGAAGAGTGTAAAGCATGACGGATGATGCCGTACCATATTATTGAGAGTGTAAAGCACGAAGGGTGATGCCGTGCCATATTTTTGAGAGTAAAAGCACGAAGGGTGATGCCGTGCCATGTTATTGAGAGTAAAAGCACGAAGGGTGATTCCATGCCATGTCATTTGTGACTAAAAGTACGAAGGATGATGTCGTGCCATTGCATTTATACTTTTATACTTTTGTATCATTGTGAGGTCATGGCATGAAGGGTGCTTCCGTGCAAGTGAGGACGAAAGACATGCATTATGTTATAATAATCTTTTCTTGTATATATCTTCATGTCTTACCTTGAATTATTACTGTCGTATTTGTGGTTCTTATATGACTTGTCGTCACTATTCTGTCCTCATTCTCTATCTAAATCAGTGTTGTGTTGCCTATGCCTTCTATTTATTTAACTTGTAAATATCATACTTACTTCCTGCTGTTATGATTGCATCCATGTCATATCTGTTTTCCTGCACTTAGGCACGAGTCTTCTCCCATGTTGTCCATTCATGCTCTACTTGTTGCATTATCAAGAAACATGCACCCTCTCCCCTCCTCTTATTTGTTATTTACATCTTCACGCCTCCATCATGCTAGTTAGATGAAATTATACCCTTTTCCCTAATTGTGGTCATTAATTCTATGCTCTCTAGTTAGTCTGTTACTGATGTTCTTCTGTACATTCCCGTTTATTATTACTGCTTGCATATTCCCTTAATTGTCATTTCTATTATCAGTATTTCTATCATTTGGTTGGTACTATTTTACGCATATATGGTGAGGATAAGATAAATGCACGAAGGGTGTTGCCGTGCCGCTTAATTTGATGTATTGAGTAATTCTTTCACACTATGAAAGTTTTGAGGCAATTGTTATGGTTCATTGGCTTTCGTTCTAAGGAAAAGGCAGGTTAAGATGTTGGAAACTGTTGAATTGTGTTTCTTTCTCGTACTCTTTTATTGTTCTGTACAGTTGCATTGTGTACTTTATTATATTATTTTGTCGCATATTTCTATTGCTAGCTTACATCATAGTATTTTTTAATGAGCACCTTTTTAACTAAAAGCCTCGTCACTACTTCGACGGGGTTAGTCAAGATACTTACCAGTACATGGGGTCGGTTGTACTGATACTGCACTTCTGAACACTCTGTGCAGACTATTGGAGCGAAGCTGCTAAAGAAGTCGAGGGATGACCCTGAAGATGTTCGTGTATTCTGGATAGAAGCTGCCACTAGTCCTTGATAGTTTTAGACATTATTAATCGGTTCATGTAGTTTTCAAACAGATCGTGTGATTATTTATATTTGCTTTGTAAATCCTAAATCTTAGAAGCTCATGATTCGTACTACCAGTTCTTGGGTAAAATTTGTAAAAGTTCAGATAAATCCCAATTTATTTTTCTATAAGTTCTTTTGGTTTTTTCCTTTTGTTAATTGGCTTACCTAGCGGGTCAAGTTAGGTGCCATCATGACCTGTGATTTTGGGTCGTGACACCAACATGTTGGATGGTTATCGGATCGATCTCCACGGTTTCTTCGATGGGCTCAAAGCTTCTACTTCTGAGGTTTCACCGGATTCGGTGATTTACTGGTGCCGAAGAAAATACAGTCGCTGGGTGCCACTGGATCTTCATTGAGCTCGAGGCTGGTGGACCAATTTCCGGCTCCGAGCATTAACTGAAGCCGCAAACGACATCTAGTGCTAACCGTCCCGGAGGATGCTGGAGTCTTCTCTCCCCCCGTTGGGATTGCCAGCTATCTGTGAGGCTTGGTGACCGAAGAGTACCAAGCCGTGATGAATGCTGTGGGGGCCACTTGCTTGTTCAATGAGGCTCAACACGCTTTAAATTGGGTAATCTTCGAGAATCTCTTTCTTACTTATTTAATACTTAGAATTGTAGATTATTATTAACATCTTCTTCCGTACTTGTAGGCTTCACTACTGCACCACGGAGCCTTACTTAGAGTTTGAGAGGAGCACAAGGTCGAGGTTCGGGGCCTTATCGAGGAAAGAAACACTTATAGGCTCCTTAATGAGAAGCTCCAGGCCGATTTGGTTGCGGCTCGGGACGAGCACACTGATATGGCCGAGCAGGTATTCTGAATACTTCATGATAGTGAAGATGAGTTAGATATAATGACTAATGATCCGACTCTGTAGATCCAAAAGAGGCTTGAGCAGATCGAACGGCTCGACAAGCAGGTGGATGAGATACGGGCAGAGACTGAGGCATTCAAGAAAAGCATGGATATCCTGACCTTGAAGAAAGAGACCATCCGAGCACAGTTGGATTCGACCGAGACTCAGCTTCAAGTCGCGAAAGAGAAAAACTCGATGCATCCGGAGAAGATCAAGGAGCTTCAGTCTCAACAACATTCGGTCGCCAACAAGCTCGAGGAAACTAAATTTGAGGTGATCGCAGTCAGTATTAAAGCCGATAAAAAGGTGGCCCAATTCAAAGTCGATGTCGAGGCCATCCAAACCAAGGCTAGGAGCATGATAGATCATGAAAAATGGCAAGCTCGGAGGGAAGCCCTCGAGGATGCTCAAGCCCAGGATTTCGATATCATGGCCAGGTCGAGAATGCCCGAGCAGAAGAAAATCGGGCTCGAAAGCTGGCCTTCCCCGAGGATGAATCTGATAGCCTTAATGAATTTGAAGATGGGGAAGACCCCGAGGACGAAGATGCTTCCTCTAATGGAGATCAAGCCTCTTAGGACCTAGTATTTTTTTTGTTCTTCTTTTTGCGCTGTTTCGTTGTAAATTTATTTTGGACTTGCCGATTTGGCCCTTGTAAAGAAGATTATTTTATATATAAATACAAGGCTTTCTTTTCTTTTTCGGCTCATAAGTTTTTATTTTCTTTTCTTTGGAATTTGTAATCACAAAGGTTGAAATTCCTTAGTATGGGATAATAAGGTTGTGTTCGAGGGTTCGAACAACCCTTGAATTTGTTAGAGAGTTTTTGGGGCTCGATATTATCGAAGATTTTCTCGAAGATGTCTTAAATTTGTGACATTTCCGAGGTAGCCTTTTAGAACCCATTATGAGATAATTTTTTCCTTTTTCGAAGGCCTATTTTGTTACGGATTTCATACGTCTCCGAGCTCTGTTAAATTGACCGTAGCCTTTTCGTTTGGGATCTGCCCGTTGGGTTCGTTTTCCTATTTTGTTCGGGCTTGCCTGAGATAATGGTCGCTGAGTGGGGTGGTCGTGGCCTTTGAAGATCGGGGAGCTGCCTATTAGGTCTTTTGTTCCCGAGGCTCGATAATTTGGGCTGTTTGAGCTGAATGGTAATCCCTGAGTGAGGGAGCGATCATTTGTGTTTTGGTTAAGTATTTCCCTTAGGCTCGTTATTGTACGAAGATCTTTAAGAGATGTAAAGAGGAAAAAAATATTAAACATCAAATGCTTGCAAGGAAATTACTTGTCTTTATTCTTGATCAAAATAGTCATATATGCGTTCATGATTAAGTCAGAGCTTGATCAATCTATCTCGGCACGGTTCGTTCTGCTCGTCTGGCCCTTACAATAAATCCTATCTATCGAGACCCTCTTTTATGAAGTAATTTCTTCGTTAGAGTTGATATTTGAAGATAATGTATATCCGAGGGTATCCCCCCAGTATTCGAGGTTGATTGGAAAGGAACCTCGAATATTGTTGAATTGACCTTCGGTGCTGATTCGTGATCGGGCTTGATTCTAAGCACGGTTCATTGTTGCCTCGTTAAAAACCTTGCCAAAAAACCCATTTGGGAAAAAACCGAACTAAGGGAAAAAAAGTGCACCACGTACTTTCAGACCTACAGACTTCATTTCGTTTGCTGAAAAATCCACCGTCGATTCTTGTTGACCACCTGCAGGCGTTAGTCTAAAACAAAAATGAAATAGAAAGGGGTTGTACCTTAGCATTCATATCATTTTAGGTGTGATATGTACCAATTTCTCGGAAGTTGTTCCCCACTCATCGTTCCGAGCTTGTAGGACCTTTTTCCGGTGACCTCAAGAATCTGGTATGGTCCTTCCCAGTTTGGACCCAATTTTCCTTCATTCGGATTTCGAGTTTCGAGGGTGACTTTCCTTAGCACCAATTTCCCGACGCCAAAATATCAAAGATTAGCTCTTCGATTTTAGTATCTCTCGATCCGTTATTTTTGGGCGGCAAACCGGACAAGGGCGGCTTCGCGTCTTTCATCCAGTAATTCTAGGCTCATATTCATGGCCTCTTTATTTGACTCTTCTATTCCATATCGGAACCAGATGCTAGGTTCTCCGACCTCGACCAGTATTAGAGCTTCGACGCCATAAACTAATGATAACATGGTAGCTCCGGTACTAGACTTCGATGTTGTGCGGTATTCCCAAAGAACCTCGGGTAGGATTTCCTTCCATTTTCCTTTGGAGTCGATTATTCTCTTCTTGAGATTTTGGATGATGGTTTTGTTGATTGATTCGGGTTTTCCGTTCCTGCTGGGATGATAAGGTGTTGATAGGATTCTTTTGATCTTGTGATCTTCGAGAAATTTGGTCACCTTGCTGTCGATAAACTGCTTTCCATTATCGCACACAATTTTAGAGGGCATCCCAAATCGACATATGATGTGGTTCCAAATAAAGTCTATGACTTCCTTTTCCCTGACTTTCTCAAAAGCATGCGCTTCAACCCACTTAGAGAAATAATCAATCATAGATAAAATAAACTGAGCTTTACCTGGGACCGATGGAAGAGGCCCAACAATGTCCATTCCCCACTTCATGAACGGCCATGGGGAATGGACATTGGTGCATGCCTTTGGCACTTGTCGAATAAACTTCTTTGCATCTTTCTCCATGTCGATCCAGTAGTATCCAGCTCTGATCACTTTGTGGACAAATGATTCGGCAGCAGAATGATTTCCGCAAGTGCCCTCGCGGACTTCCCTTAGAACATATTTGGCATCTCCTAGCCCCAGACATATCGCAAATGGACCATCTGTCACGACCCAAATTCCCTCCATTGGGTATCGTGATGGCACCTAGTCTTAGGGACTAGGTAAGCCTAGCAGTTACTGAATAAAAACAGAAATAAAAGGAAAACTAACAGTCTTGAAATAGAATCTCAACAGAATATACAAACTTTCCCAAAACCAGTAGTACAAGTCATAAGCTTTACGAATCTTCTACAACTTCTAAGTACAACTGTTTGGAAATAAATACAACAGTGTATGAATAATAAATACAAAGAAAGTGACTCCGAAGCCTGCGAACGCAGCAGCAGGTTACCTTGAGTCTCCTCGGCAATCATCCACACAGCTACTACAATATATACCTGGATCTACACACAAAAATGTGTAGAAGTGTAGTATGAGCACACCAAAGCGGTGCCTAGTAAGTATCAAGACTAACCTCGGTGGAGTAGTGACGAGGACTAGTCAAGACACCACTGGTCTACAAAATAAATAACATGAATATAGAAATGACCGAACGTTACATCTATCTAAGACTTCACTGAATAATTCACAACAATGACAATATAAAACGGAAGGAAATTGCAAAAATCAATCACGAAACAGCACAAAAATACACAGAAAGATGGACAGCAAAACAAGCCGAATCGAAAGGAAACACAATACAATAGAGAACAACCAAAACTCAACTCCACGTCGGTTTGTTCACATCGGGCCTTAGCCATTAAAATCCATAACTGGTAGAAATCATTAAACATCCGTTCATATGAAAAACTTTTGCAAATAAAATTATATTTTTGTAGGGAAGAGTTTCCTTTGAAAATATACTTTCTCCAAAAGTAGATATAAGTATATTTAGTAGAGAGAATTACGTAAAACATAGTTTTTTTTCAAAATATGAAACTTCCCAAGGATGCTTTTCCAATAAATGACTTCCAAATATCAATTTAGGCAAGACAAGTGCTTTAAAAATATACCTTCTATGTAAAAGTCATTCAAATATAATCATTCCAAAACCATTGCTTTTTCAATAATACTTTTCGATAAAATCCCTTGATCAAAATCTCCTCAAGATTTATCCACCGGAACTCAGTCCGTAACTCAGAAATTGCCATGCAGTATAGGAGGAATTTCAAATCTTGTCAATAAATGCAGTAAATAGCAAACAGGCACAACGGGAATAATAATGCATAAATACGGCACAGAATGTCCCCTCGTGCTAAAATAACATAAACACGGCACTTAATGTCCCCTCGTGCTAAATAACATAAACACGGAATGCAATGTCCCCTCGTGCTAACATAACATAACATGGCACGACATGTCCCCTCGTGCTAACATAACATATACATGGCACGACATGTCCCCTCGTGCTAACATAACATAAACATAGCGCGACATGTCCCCTCGTGCTAACATAACATAAACATGGCACGACATGTCCCCTCGTGCTAACATAACATAAACATGGCACGGCATGTCCCCTCGTGCTAACATAACATAAATATTGCACGGAATGTCCCCTCGTGCTAACATAACATAGCATGGCACAGAATGTCCCCTCGTACTAAATAACATAAACAACAATTTAACAAGGAAAATCAACAATAAGAACCATAAATCACAACATCCCGGCAAGGGATTCAACAACGCAAACAATATCATCAACAATATAACCCGCAATAGAAATCATACCATCCCGGCAAGGGAATCAACAATGAAAACAATATCATTAACAACATAAATGGTAACAGAAACCATAACATCCCGACAAGGGAGTCAACAAGGCAAACAACATCATCAACAACGGAGTAATAAGAGGAATCACATAATCCCGGCAAGGGAAACAGGTATAACCAATGTCACTTAAACAGTTAACTTCACGGAATAAACTCAACTTCAACAAAGGCCTAGTAATAGGCAACATCAAGAAAACACCAACAACATAAATGTATATCAACTAGGTCCAAGTAGCACATAAGGGAAAAATTATATAAAGCACAATGTAAGACTCACGGACATGCTTGACACCAACGAACAAATGTTCTAACTACGGCTAAACAGCTATAAAACTAGATAACACTAGTACAGTCAATTTGGCAGTTTTAGGAAGCAAGTATAGCATGATGATAAGAGCGGTAAGATATTAAATTAAGTCATTTAAGATCAAATAGCTAACAAAGGAATCCAAAAGCAAGTAATTCTAATTTAAGCAGGAAATGATGAAATTAACAACCAAGGATTCAAACGTAACAAACAACTCATACACAGGTAACATGAGAACCTACGAATCTAAAAGGCCAATCTATTAGCAAATAAGTCAGAGTACGCACTTGTCACCTCGTATACACGGACTACAATCAAAAAAGAAGACTCAATCCTAAGGGGTAGTTCCCCCACACAAGGTTAGACAAGATACTTACCTCGACTCCAAGAATCCAAATCAAGCCTCTAGAACCATTTTGCATACGAACCTGGCTCCAAATCAATCGTATCTAGACATAATTGACCCAATAACATCAATAAATGCTAAACAATTGAATTCCAATGCTTAATTATAGAATTTCCAACATTCTTCCTAAAATTCTAAAAATTGACCCCGGACCCGCTTGGTCCAATCATGCGGTTCGGACCAAACCCGATCACCCACGAGTCCGAATATGTAATCTGTTTTTAAATCTGACCCCAAAACGAGGTCAAATTCCCAAATAATCAAAAAGCCCTAACTCTACCCAAATCCCTAATTTTCTACCTTAAATCCCATGTTTTAGGCCTAAAATCTAATGGGTGTTATAAAATGGAAGAAAACAAGGTTAGAATTATTTACCTAAGAGGTTATGGTGATGGAGCTCTTCAAAAATCGTCTATGGGATGTGGAGAAGAAGTAGTTTATAAAAAATGGCTAAATTCCCGTATAAGTGTTCTGTTTTTAGACTTAGAAGTAACTGGGCGATCTTACTCAGTGCGTTCGTGGCACGTGCTCCGCGTTCGCACATGCTATCCTATCCTACCATCCGCAATCGTGCCCCAACTGGTGCGTTCGCACAGGCTTCGCACCACCCAGCCCCCCAGACCTTTTGACCCTGTGCGTTCGCGACTAGTTGATGCGTTCGTATAGGGTCTTCTCCCTATAGGTCCGCGTTTTCACCCATGGGGTTGCGTTCGCATAGAGTATAGTTTACCCAGACCCCCAGACCCCACACTAACTGGTACATTCTCACTCCCTTGAGTGCGTTCGCATAGGGAAATTACATGGACACCAGCAATAGCAATAAAACACTAGATTTTTACCAAGTTTTGCACTCCGACACTTACCCGAAACTCACCCGAGCCCTCGGGGCTCAAAACAAAATATACACACAACCTCAAAAACATCCTACAGACTTATTTGAGTAATCAAAACACCAAAATAACATCATAAACATCGAATTAAACCTCGAAATCCATGAAAATTCTCAAAACTTCTTAAACTTCAAATTTTTGCATTTTTGATCCAAACCACGTCAAACTCAGTACGTTTCTTACCAAACTTCACATATAACACATATAAATTATATCGAACTTGTACCGGGCTCCGAAACCAAGATACGGGCCCGATACCACAGGTTTCACATAAAATTTCATTTTTCAAACACCTTTATATTTTTCATAAAATAGTTTTCTTTAAAAATTCATTTCTCGGACTTGGGACTCGGAATTCGATTTCAGGAATACGCCAAAGTCCCATATTTTCATACGGACCCTCCGGGACTGTCAAATCATGGATCCGGGTCCGTTTACCAAAAATATTGACCGAAGTCAACTTTATTCAAATTTCTAATACAAAATTATTATTTTTATCAGTTTTTCACATAAAGGCTTTCTGGATACACGCCCGGACTGCGCACGCAAATTGAGGTGATATAGAAGGAGGTTTTCACGACCTCAGAACACAGAATTAGCTAGAAATATACGGGATGACCTTTTGGGTCATCACAACCTCCCCCTCTTAAACAAACGTTCGTCCTCGAACGTGCCAAGATTCACCTTGAACACACCCCATCACTGATGATATACTTCCAACACATACCCGCGGGTGATCCCACGTCACCCAAACCCACCTAAGCTAGACGGAACAATCATAACTGCAATATAGCCTTCACATCACCACCGATAAATCTCATACCTCACTTTCTCACCTTCTACTCATTTCTCAAAAGACCCGATTCTAAATTCATACTACACCCATAAGGTACGACCATACAACATAGCACTTCACACATAGGCTCAAATAGCACTTTTTGATCACAATAACTGCTCGAAATCAACTCAACATGGAAATTAGCCTCACATCTGAAAGAACTCTATTCCAGACCCCATAATACTGATAATGATGCCATAAACACGAAGACCTCATTATTAAACACCCGAATAACCAAGCCACAACTAACACCACTAGGCACACATCCCGCAAGCTAAAACTAATGGAGCACATAACGAGAATGACTGAATATGAATATAGAAACATATAAAGGAATTATCAAACAGGCCCATAGACATCACTCTCTATCGATAATGACTTACCAAAAGCAATATAACAAGGAAAAAGCAAAGCATATGAACAAATCACAAGGATTCCATCCTGATAAAATTTCCACCGCGGTACTCAGCCCGGTCAAATATATCGAATCAAAAATATCACGAGGGCCTCGCCCTTAAATCTGAATCACATACCGAAAATATATCATACCGGTTGAAATTCCTCCACTAATCTATCTCAGCTGATAAAAATCATAACGCTAGCTTATCTCACATCTCGATGGAGTATCAAATCACAACTTGTAAATAAAATACTCAGGAAATTCACATAAAGCTTACCACGAAGAACAACAAGGACTCACTTCCAGTTTTACCACTATCAAGAATGAAATAACAACGATAGACATGGGCTACTACTCATAGAATCTCCCAATATGAGCAAACACAAAATGAAGTGCAAAATATGGAACTCACTCATAAATGAAACAACAAACAAGGGAACTCGTCCTGACTAGCAGAACTATAATAAAATATAATTGGTGCTCCTCTGTAACACATCAAAACATACCTGGTGATGATACCTGGCACAACGACCTCTATTTTTCTATAGGAAACACAACAATGGGTCGGGTCTCCTCCTCTTAGGCGCCCTCTACTCACCTGAATACCCTGCTACCACACACATACCTGAATCCTGGAACAATCTCTCACCCCGACTAACATCTCCACACCGAAAACAATCTCTCTGTTGACATGGTTGTGGAAAAACACACAATACGAATCCTCTGAGACCCATGAATACCTGAAAAGCTCCCATGCGAAGCTGGTAATGCAAACTGAACTGGTTGACCCAAAATTCTCTACCATGACGTACCTTGGTTCCATAATAAGGAACATCAAATTCCTTCTATATACGAGGCCTCATTGCCTCCCGGAACTCTCTCCCTAATATCGTCTGCCCTCTCGCTCCCGGTCCCATATGCTCTCTAACCAGCGAGCGATCCCTACTACCTGCTGAAACAAGGCATCCTACTTCAACCCTCGAGTCCCGCTGACCGAATATCATGTCTGAAGCTCCTAAATGACTCTACAGACTCATCTCCTAACTGAAGCAACCAAGCGAAGTGCATGTGTGGACAACTCACTGAATCTAATGGCATACTCCAATAGTGACACAACACCATGGCGCAATTGGTCAAACTCTGCGCGCCGTACATCTCAAAGGATCTGGAGTGCAAACTCCCTCAAAAGTATCTCTGAAACCTGAATCCACACAAGTGAAGCTAACTCGGCCAGGTTACCCCCAACTCATATGCTGCCACCACTGATCAACCCACTACTCTGAACCTGAGACATGAAAAAAGCAAACCCGCTCGTCTCCACAATACCCGAAGCGTGAATAATATAGTGACACTCCTCCACGAAACCCTGGGCACTATCTGCCGCTAATCCACTGAAAGATAGAAGGTTGATACTTTCTGTACCTCTTAAGTCCAAGGTATTCTTCCTCCAAGGCTACTGTCCTAACCACGGGATAAACTGAAACCACATGTCCTGCTGCCATAACAATTGGAACCTGACCAATATGATCTCGCTACTCTGGAGTGTAGACAGTGGGAGTCTGAACTCCTCCCCTGATCTGTGAAGCAATTGGTGCACTAGAATCAATCCTGCCTGAGTCGATGTACCAATTATACTCAGAACTATACCCAGGCCTACTGAAGTCCGGGGTAGCAACAGGAACCCCCAGCACCTTTCCCCCAACTAGAACTACTGGCGACTCCTTAACGGCTGCTCTAGTAGGAATCTTAACTGCGGTACGTACTCCTCGTTGGCCTCTGTCTCTGACCATTGCAATGTTTGCTTTGGGATAACATCATCAGGAACCGCAGCTCGTTTTCTCACCGTCAGTGAGAGAATGGATCGATAATTTCAAACTTCAAGATCAACGAATTCGCACGATAGGAATGAAGGAAGTGAAATTGTCCTAATAGTTCCGTAGCCTCTCGAAGATAAGTACAGACGTCTCCGTACCGATACGCAAGACTCTACTAAACTCGCTTATGACTCGTAGCACCTATGAACCTAGAGCTATGATACCAACTTGTCACGACCCAAATTCCCTCCGTTGGGTATCGTGATGGCACCTAGTCTTAGGGACTAGGTAAGCCTAGCAGTTACTGAATAACAACAGAAATAAAAGGAAAACTAACAGTCTTGAAATAGAATCCCAACAGAATATACAAACTTTCCCAAAACCGGTAGTACAAGTCATAAGCTCTACGAATCTTCTACAACTTCTAAGTACAACTGTTGGGAAATAAATACAACAATGTATGAATAATAAATACAAAGAAGGTGACTCCGAAGCCTACGAACGCAACAGCAGGTTACCTTGAGTCTCCTCGGCCATCATCCACACATTTACTACAATATATACCTGGATCTACACAAAACAATGTGCAGAAGTGTAGTATGAGCACACCACAGTGGTGCCCAGTAAGTATCAAAACTAACCTCGATGGAGTAGTGACGAGGACTAGTCAAGACACCACTGGTCTATAAAATAAATAACATGAATATATAAATGACCGAACATTACATCTATCTAAGACTTCACTGAATAATTCACAACAACGACAATATAAAGCGGAAAGAAATGGCAGAAATCAATCACGAAACAACACAAAAATAAACAGAAAGATGGACAGCAAAACAAGCCGAATCGAAAGAAAACACAATACAATAGAGAACACCAAAAACTCAACTCCACGTAGGTTTGTTCACATCGGACCTTAGCCATTAAAATCCATAACTGGTAGAAATCATTAAACAGCCGTTCATATGAAAAACTTTTGCAAATAAAATCATTTTTTTGTATGGAAGAGTTTCCTTTGAAAACATACTTTCTCCAAAAGTAGATATAAGTATATTTAGTAGAGAGAATTATGTAAAACATAGTTTTTTTAAAAATGCGAAACTTCCCAAGGATGCTTTCCCAATAAATGACTTCCAAATATCATTTTAGACAAGACTAGTGCTATACAAATATACCTTCGATGTAAAAGTAATTCAAATATAATCATTCCAAAACCATTGATTTTTCAATAATACATTTCAATAAAATCCCTTGATAAAATCTCCTCAAGATTTATCCACCGGAACTCAGTCCGTAACTTAGAAATTGCCATGCTATACAGGAGGAATATCAAATCTTGCCAATAAATGCAGTAAATAGCAAACAAGCACAACGAGAATAATAATGCATCACGGAAGGTCCCCTCGTGCTAAAATAACATAAACACGGTACGGAATGTCCCCTCGTGCTAAATAACATAAACACGGCACATAATATCCCCTCGTGATAACATAACATAACATGGCATGGCATGTCCCCTCGTGCTACAATAACATAAACATGGCACGGCATGTCCCCTCATGCTTACATAACATAAATATGGCACGGTATGTCCCCTCGTGCTAACATAACATAAACATGGCATGGCATGTCCCCTCGTGCTTACATAACATAAACATGACATGGAATGTCCCCTCACGCTAACATAACATAACATGGCACGGAATGTACCCTCGTGCTAAATAACATAAACAACAATTTAACAAGGGAATAAACAATAAGAACCATAAATCACAACATCCTGGAATGGGAGTCAACGATGCAAACAGTATCATCAACAGTATAAACCGCAATAGAAATCATACCATCCCGGCAAGGGAGTCAACAATGAAAATAATATCATTAACAGCATAAACGGTAACAGAAACCATAACATCTTGGAACGAGAGTCAATAAGGCAAACAACATCATCAACAACGGAGTAATAAGAGGAACCACACAATCCCGACAAGGGAAACAACTATAACCAATCTCACTTAAACAGTTAACTTCACGGAATAAACTCAACTTCAACAAAGGCCCAGTAATAGGAAACATCAAGAAAATACCAACAACATAAATGTATATCAACTAGGTCCAAGTAGCACATAAGGGAAAAATTATATAAGCACAATGTAAGACTCACAGACATGCTTGACACCAACGAACAGATGTTCTAACTATGGCTAAACAACTATAAAGCTAGATAACACTAGTACAGTCAATTTGGCAGTTTTAGGAAGCAAGTATAACATGATGATAAGAGCGGTAAGATATTCAATTAAGTCATTTAAGATCAAATATCCAACAAAGGAATCCAAAAGCAAGTAATTCTAATTTAAGCAGGAAAGGGTGAAATTAACAACAAAGAATTCAAACGTAACAATTACAATTCATACACAAGTAACATGAGAACCTACAAGTCCTAAAAGGCCAATCTATTAGCAAATAAGTCCGAGTACGCACTCGTTACCTCGTATACACGGACTAAAATCAACAAAGAAGACTCAATCCTAAGGGGTAGTTCCCCCACACAAGGTTAGATAAGATACTTACCTCGACTCCAAGAATCCAAATCAAGCCTCTAGCACCGCTTTTCCATTCGAACCCGACTCCAAATCAATCGTATCTAGATATAATTGACCCAATAACATCAATAAATGCTAAAAAATTAAATTCCAATTCTTAATTATAGAATTCCCAACATTCTTCCTAAAATTCCAAAAATCTACCCCGGGCCCGCTTGGTCCAAACACGAGGTTCGGACCAAAACGAGGTCAAATTCCCAAATAATCAAAAAGCCCTAACTTTACCCGAATCCCTAATTTTCTACCTTAAATCCCATTTTTTTTAGGCCTAAAATCTAATGGGTGTTAATGAAAATGGAAGAAAACAAGGTTAAAATGGCTACGGGGTGTGGAGAAGAAGGAGTTTATGAAAAATGGCTAAATTCCCGTATAAGTGTTCTGTTTTTAGACTTAGAAATAACTGGGTGATCTTACTCAGTGCGTTCGCGGCACGTGCTTCGCGTTCGCACATGCTATCCTAACCTACCATCCGCAATCGCGCCCCAACTGGTGCGTTCGCACAGGCTTCGCACCACCCAACCCCCAGACCTTTTGACCCTATGCATTCGCGACTGGTTGATGCGCTCGCATAGGGTCTTCTCCCTATAGGTCCGCGTTCGCACCCATGGGGTCGCGTTCCCATAGAGTATAGTTTACCCAGACCTCCAGACCCCACACTACCCTGTGCATTCGCACTCCCTTGAGTGCGTTCGCATAGGGAAATTATCTGGACACCAACAACAGCAATAAAACACTAGATTTTTACCAAGTTTTGCACTCCAACACGTACCCGAAACTCACCCGAGCCCTCGGGGCTCAAAACCAAATATACACACAACTTCAAAAACATCCTACGGACTTATTCGAGTAATCAAAACACCAAAATAACATCATAAACATTGAATTAAACCTCAAAATCAATTAAAATTCTCATAACTTCTTCAACTTCAAATTTTTGCATTTTTGATCCGAACCACGTCAAACTCAGTCTGTTTCTTACCAAACTTCACAGATAACACATATAAATTTTATCGAACCTGTACTAGGCTCCGGAACCAAGATACGGGCCCGATACCATAGGTTTCACATAAAATTTCAATTTTCAAAAACCTTTATATTTTTCAGAAAATAATTTTCTTCAAAAATTCATTTCTCGGACTTGGGACCTCGAAATTCAATTTCGGGCATATGCCCAAGTCCCATATTTTCCTACGGACCCTCCGGGACCGTCAAATCATGGATCCAGGTTTGTTTACCAAAAAAGTTGACCAAAGTCAACTTTATTCAAATTTCTAATACAAAGTCATTATTTTTATCAGTTTTTCACATAAAGGTTTCCCGGTTACACGCCCGGGATGTGCATGCAAATCAAGGTGAGATAGAAGGAGGTTTTCACAACCTCAGAACACACAATTAGCTAGAAATATACGGGATGACCTTTTGGGTCATCATACCATCGAACATCCTTATGAACAATATTCCATCTTCGAACAAGGTGAATCGTGTTGCCTTCATGCGCATGGCTCTCGATTCTTTTGGATCTAATGGGAGCTTCCCATTATTTAAATACTCTACGTATTTGTTTCTCCAATCCTAGGTCAAACTTATGGAGTTTATATCGGTATGAAATTCTTTGACCACTGATGTCATGAGCTGTATGACAGCCCCCGAACTGCGTTTGTTGTCTTCGACCGATGAACCTAGGTTTGTGAGGGCATCAACCTCACTATTCTGATGTCGAGGTACATGTTGCCAGGTCCATTACTTCAATCGGTGTAGAGTTACCTGTAGCTTATCCAAGTATCTATGCATTCAGTCTTCTCGAACTTCAAAGGTTCCATTAACCTAGTTCACCATGAGGAGGGAGTCACATTTGGCCTCGATCACCTCCGCTCCCAAGATTTTGGCTAATTCGAGACCTGTAATCATGGCCTCATATTCAACTTCATTGTTAGTCAATTTTATAGTTCTGATAGATTGTCTAACTATGTTACCTGTGGGTGGTTTCAGCATGATGCTTAGTCCGGACCCCTTTGCGTTCGAAGCACCATCCGTATAGAGGGTCCAGATTCCCGAGGATGTACCCGAATTTACTAATTGTTCTCTTTTAACCTCGGGTACGAGGGCCGGCGTGAAGTCAGCCACGAAGTCTGCCAAGATTTGAGATTTGATGGCTGTTCAGGGTCGATACTCAATATCGTACTCGCTGATTTCTACGGCTCATTTGGCCAACCTACCAGAAAGTTTGGGTTTATGCAAAATATTTCGAAGTGGATAAGTTGTTATAACACATATGGGGTGACATTGAAAGTATTGTTTTTGCTTCTTAGAGACGCTTATCAAAGCGAGCGCCAATTTTTCTAGGTGGGGATACTTGGTTTTCAGCCTCACCTAAAGTTTGACTAACATAATAGATAGGGAATTGTGTACCTTGTTCTTCTTGAACCAAGACTCCACTTACCGCTATCTCTGATAATGCCAAATACAAGTAAAGCTGATCGTCCGCTTTTGGCGTGTGAAGCAGCGGCGGGCTCAATAAGTACCGTTTTAGCTCCTCCAAGGCCTGTTGGCATTCCGGAGTCCATGTGAAGTTATTTTTCTTCTTCAACAATGAGAAGAATTCATGACTCTCCCGAGATGAATCTCCCTAGGGAGGCTATGTGCTCTGTTAACCTCTGCACAGTCTTTACGTTGTCTACTACCATAATGTACTCGATAGCTTTGATTTTGTCGCGGTTAATCTCAATTCCTCTATTGGATACCATGAAGCCGAGAAAATTGCCAAAGCCGACCCCAAAAGCATATTTTTCTGGGTTTAGCTTCATGTTGTACTTCTTCAGTATACCGAAAGTTTCCTACAAATCCTTCAAATGGTCATCTGCTCGCAGGGACTTAACTAGCATGTCATCCATATAAACCTCCATTGATTTTCCTATTTGTTCTTCGGACATCCGATTTACTAGGAATTGATAAGTTACACAAGTATTTTCTAGTCCAAATGGCATTACATTATAGCAGTAGGTGCCGTACTTAGTGATAAACGAGGTCTTTTCCTGATCTTCCGGGTTCATTTGTATTTGGTTGTACCCGAAATAGGCATCGAGAAAACTGAGAATCTCGTGGACGGCCGTAGCATCAATCATGCAATCGATATTAGGTAGAGGAAAAGAATCCTTGGGACATTATTTATTTAGGTCTTTGTGATCTACAACATTCTAAGTTTGTTTCCCTTCTTAGGGACTACTACTACGTTTTCTAACCATTCGGGATATTTTACTTCCCAAATGGACCCTATTTTAAGAAGTTTGGTTACCTCGTCTTTGACAAAGGCATGCTTGACCTCAGATTGGGTCTTCATTTTTGCTTCAATGGATGAAACTTTGGATCCAAGCTTAGTTTATGAGTGGTGATTTGCGGTGGGATTCCTGTCATATATTAAGATGGGACTAAGCAAAGCAATTCATGTTAGTTTTAAGGAATTGAATAAGTTTTCCCCTGAGCTCGGAATCTAGCCCTGTGCCTAGGTATACCTTTCGTTCGGGCTGATGTTCGGTCAGTGTGATTTGTTCCAGCTCTTTGACCGTCGACTTAGTGACGTTAGAATCATCAAGAACTATGAAAGATTGAGGGACCCTATATTCATGATCCTCGTAAATCCCCTAATTCTCCTTGGATCAAGGCCGGTATCTGTGGTTGCTATTGGCCTCCTGTTTTCCCTTTGAATCTGGTCCCTTTGTTCACGAGAGTGTCGATATTGTTATCATTTCATCGATAGCAAACATTTCCTTAGCGGCAGATTGCTCCCCGTAGATCGTTTTAACTCCCTCTGATGTCGGGAACTTTAGAACCTGGTAAAGGGTCGAGGGTACTGCCCTCATGTTATGGATCCATGGCCTCCGAACAGGGCATTATACCTTATATCGCCCTTGATCACAGGGAACTTCATCTCTTGGATGGTCCTGACCACGTTCACTAGCAAATTTATATCGTCTTTGGTGGTTTTTCATGCCATGTTGAAGCCATTAAATACTCAGGCGGCGAGCACAACTTGATCCTGTAGGCCGAGCTGTTCTATGACCCTCGATCGAATGATGTTGGTCGAGCTACCTGGATCAATTAAAACATGTTTAACTTGAGTTTTATTCATAAGCACATATATTAATAATGTGTCATTATAGGGTTGTACGATCCCCTCTGCATCCTCGTGATTGAAAGACAAGGTTCCTTCTGGTACACAATCCCGAGTTCGCTTCTCCCTTGTGATCGACACCTTGGTGCGTTTAAATACTGGTCCTTAAGGAATATCGAACCCTCCAACAATCATGTGGATCACATCTTGTGGATTTTCTTCCTCATTTTGTCTATTTGAATCTCCATTTTTGAAGTGGTTCTTGGCCCGATCGCTAAAGAATTCCCGAATGTGTCCCTCGTTGAACAACTGGGCTACCTCCTCTCTTAGTTGTCTGCAATATTCTATTCTATGGCCATAGGTGCCATAACACTTGCAGATTTGGTTGGGCTTTCTTTGAGCAAGATTGGTCTGCAGAGGTCGAGGCCATCCAGTATCTTTGATGCGTCCGATGACTGATACGATAGCTGATACATCAACATTGAAGTTATATTCTGACAGTCGTGCTACTTCTTTGGGCTCGACATTCATGTCAAAACCATTCTTGATCATGAGCCCTCGAGAGCTCAGGCCTCGATCATTTCTCCTTTCACCTCGAATGGGGTTGCGTCCGGGCCCGTTGTTTCTCCAATTTTCATTATATGGTTGGTAACGATCCCTATTTGAATGTGGGTCCCGGTCAATGTCCCTTTTGACTCTGTCGATGGGTCTTCTAGGATAAACGAATCCAAAACGATCCCCTAACTAGTCATCTTCGACCCTAATCTTCGATGATACCGATTATATACATCGGCCCAGGTGACAAATGGGTATTCAATCAAGTTCTACTTTAATTGTTGTGAAGCCATGGAGCTTCGTACGTTCAATCCTTGAGTGAAGGCCTGAACGTCCCAATCATAGGCAAACGGTGGTACATCCATACGTTCCATTTGGAACCAAGACACAAACTCTATGAGCATCTCGTTATCTTTCTGCTTTACCTTGAAGAGATCCGACTTCCTAGTCTCGACCTTTATAACTCTGGCGTGCGCTTTAACGAAGGAATTTGCAAGCATGAAAAAAGAATCAATGGAGTTGGGTGTCAAATTAAGGTATCATATCATCGCTCTCTTTGATAGGGTCTCCCCGAAATTAAGTGACATTGCTCGTTTGGGTCGGTCGTTCCATTGTACTTGGGAATTTCTGGCATGCGGAACTTCTTGGGAATTGGTTTAGGAGGCACACTCAGGGGGAAGGGATTTTGCATGAACTTCTTTGAATCCAAACCCTTCAAAATCGGTGGTTCCTCCGGAACATAGGGTCAGGTTCTTTTAGGGATTGATAGATTTGTAAATTGATTCGTCGACTTATAACTTACTTAGATGCATTGATGAATATTAAAAACAAAAAATATTGACCTATATCGATTAATATAAAAAACAAAACGTCTCGACCTATATCGATTAATTTATGTCATGCATTATTAGTGATGAATGAATGTAATCCATTAACTCTTTTGTAATACAAATAATGAATACACTAACATATACTATAACATGCTACATATATGTAGTTAAAGTATCAAAATGAAGTGTGTGTGTGTTATATATATACACACATACTAATATATACTATATATAACAAGCTATATATATATATATATATATATATAGGTATAACCGTATATATGTAAGAACACGAAGCGCTAGGAACCCAGGGTCGGGTTTTTTTAGGGATTGATAGACTTGTAAACTGATTCATCGACTTATAACTTATTTAGATGCATCGATGAATATTAAAAATAAAACGTTTTGATCTATATCGATTAATATAAAAAACAAAACGTCTCGACCTAAAATAGAATAATATTATATTGATTTATCAATTGATTAATTATTTGTACGTAGTAATGTATAAGATTGATCATCAATTACAATATAGTGTATGTGTGTGTGTGAAATTACTCATATACTTAATATAACTTAGAAAATTTACTTACATAGATGCTATTATAATATATTAAAAGTAATTACCTAGTTAGTATAATTTCTTGTAAAGATTATGCTTATATTTTTAATTATTTATAATAATTGTATAGTTAAACATAATTGTTTTATAGTTTACAATAATTTTTTGTAGCTTATAATATTTTAATAAATAAAAACAAAAAAAAAGAAGATTTAAAAAATTGGTCGGTATTCGGTCAAACGGTCAACACTTAATGTACCGACCAAAATACCGACCAACTTTGGTCGGTAAGTCTGAAAAACAGACCTGAAATATACAGGCTTCCCCCTATTTTTTCATACCTCTCTTCTCAAAATTCCCTTAACTCCCACTAAATACCTCCCCCATATCCTTCTCTATTTCCCTCCCACAAATCCCAATCCCCACCCCGTGTCGCCACCGCTCAGCTGCCGCCGTGCCGTCACCGCTGCCGCCTCCACTACCTCACCTCTCCTTCTCCACCTCCTAAAAATTCTAGGTTTGAATTACAACTTATGTCTTTTCTGTATAAATCTAATGTTTTATTTATTAGCTATGAATTTAGTTTCAATTAATTAGTATTTCAATTGATTATTTAATATTGTATTTTACAGAAATTTAGGGTTTAGGTCTTTTTTAATTGAATTGATTACATATGGTATAAATTGAATGTTTGAGTTTGTATTGTCTTGAATAGTTTAGTTAGAATTGAACTATTAACTTTGTATTGTCTTGAATATTTTAGCTAGAATCTAGGGTTTTGGATTAGTTCTTGTGAATCGAACTTTTAGGGTATGGGTTGAGTTTTTAGAATATAATCCTAACTTTTAGTTTATGTTTAAACTCGTAAGATTTAGATTGAACTTTTAGTTTATGTTTAACTCGTAGGATATGAATTGAAATTTTAGTTTTTAGGTTTTGTTCTTGTGAATTGAACATTTAGGATATGAATTGAACTTGTAGGATTTAAATTGAACCTTTTGGGTATGGGTTGAATTTTTAGGATATAAATAAACTTTTAGTTTATGTTTAAACTCGTAGGATATGAATTGAACTTTTAGTTTTTAGGATTTGTTCTTGTGAATTGAACCCAAAACCTTTTGGATATGAATTGAATTTTTTAGGATATAAATTAAACTTTTAGTTTATTATTAATTATATTTAATATAATTTATTTGTGGGTGTAATTAGGAAAAAATAATTATCTTGAATTAACTAAAAAAAATTAATTAATTTATAATTGTAGAATAAATTAATTTGTTCTTGTTTTATTTGTATAGATGGAACGTCGTACTTGGATGTACAATAGGAATTATCCTAATCGGCGGGGATTGCGGGAGGATTTTGTAGAAGGGGTTGATTACTTTATTAGACATGCAATGTCACTTCCACCATACAAAAGTGAAGGAGTAATTAGGTGCCCTTGTGTTAGGTGCGACTGTATGAAGTTTGAAAAATCGAAGGAAGTTAAGCTTCATCTTTATAGGAAGGGGTTTATAGAGAATTACTTTGTGTGGACTAATCATGGAGAGATCGATGGTAGCCGTGGGATATTTCATAACATGGTTGTTGGTGAAAGTAGTAGGTCGGTGGAGAATACAAATCTTGATTCTAGAATTCATGATATGATTGCAGATGCTTTTGGGATACACTTCGGGGGTGAGCCCAATGAAAATGTTGAACAAACTCCTAATGATGACGTAAAACGTTTTTATGAACAGTTAGAGGAAGCTAGTCATCCACTACGTGAACGAAGTCCACACTCTGAGCTGACTATTGCAGTTAGATTACTAAGTATCAAATCTGATTGGAATATTTCTCAAGCAGCCATGGACTCTTTCATTGACCTTATGAGTGAACTAGTTGACCCTAATATCAACTTACCTGATGATTTCTATAAGGCAAAGAGATTGGTTTCTAAGTTAGGACTTTCGTCAATGAGAATTGATTGTTGTGAAGATGGTTGCATGTTATATTATAAAGATGATGCAACTTTAGACAGTTGTAAATTTTGTGAAAAGCCTCATTTCAAGAGGCTTTCCAGCGGGAATATGGTCGCTATCAAGGCGATGCATTATTTACCTCTTATACCTACTTTAAAGAGGTTATATGCGTCAATGAGTTCTTCTACTCATATGAGATGGAACTTTGAAAATAGAAGACCACTTGGTGTTATGTGTCATCCTTAAGATGGAGAAGCTTGGAAGCACTTTGATAGGACATATCCAGATTTTTCTAGTGAAACAAGGAATATTCGGTTAGGAGGCACATAAGCATTTAATTGGAAACAAGGATAAAACATGAATCAATTAATTCAAAATAAGACATGGAGGGTAAATTTAGTAAATGAGGGAGTTAACATGCTAAAACAACTTCACATATAATGAACATAAGAAACTAAGAGCCATAAGCGATCAACTTCCGCAAATAAGCCCGAGTACGTACTCGCCACCGCTCCTACACGACCTTCAAATAACACAATTAGCACAAATGACTTAATTCTTAAGGGGTAGTTTCCCTCCCCCACAAAGTTAGGCAAGATACTTAACTCAAAGAAGTTAGACCGTTACTTTAAAATAACCTTCTCGAGTGAAACAATCTCTGGATGAATCAAATCTAGACAAAATAACTTCAAATCATAAATAAAACTCATTGAAAATGATTGCGGATAATAAAACTTCAATCTTTACAAAAAACTAAAAAGTCAACACCGGGATCGCACCTCGAAACCTGTCAAAATTCACAAAATTTGAACACCCATTCAATTACGTGTCCAACCATACTAATTTCATCCAATTACGACTCGGAACCGATGTTCAAAACCCAATTATGCTCTTTAGAAAAGTTTTTATTAAACCACCAATTCTTCAATCAAAAATGGATTAATTCAAAAATGAGCTTCTATATATACTTACCCCCATTAAAAGACGAGAAGAATTCCATGATAATCACCTCAGTCGGAGCTCTAGAACTCAAGATATGCTCAAAATACTAAATAAACGCAGTCTGATTGTTTTGATACACGAGGAATTTCACTTCTGCCTCAAAAACTCCGCACTTGCGGTCTGCCAGCTTTAATTTCTGCATTTACAAACTATTTTTCGCACCTGCAGGGTCGCAGCCACTTTGCATCTGCGAAGCACCAACACCAACTCTCTTCTCTAACACTAAAATGAGCATAACTCCCTCATACAATGTTCAAATTCGACGATTCTTTTTACTATGGCTCCATAATTACGATATGGATCTAACGATTAAATGAAAACAGAAGTTGGATCTCATTTTCTTAATATGGTACCATTTATGCTTGAAGAAATGACGTCGAAATATAAAAAAACAAGCTCAACACAACCTAAACCTATCTGGAACTCACCCCAGCCCCTCGAGACCCCTTCCGAACATACCAATAAATCCCAAAACATAATGCGGAACTGTTCAAGGCATCCAATCATATAAAAAAACATCAAATTTATGAATCATACCTCAAATCGAACTTAATGAACTTATGAACTTTCAACTTCTACAGCTCGCGTCGAAGCATATCATAATCAACCCTTAATGACGTCAAATTTTGCATGCAAGTCTCAAATGACATAATGAAGATAATACAACTCTCAGAATTGCAATATGAGCCCCATATCAACAAAATCAAATCCCGGTCAAACCTCTTAATCTTCCAAAACTTCAACTTTTCAATTTTCGCTAAAATGCTTCAAATTATCGTACGACCCTCCAAATCCAAATCCGAATGCACGCTTAAATAAAAAAATATACCATAAAATGATATTGGAATAATCAAAATGCTATTTCGGAGTCGCCTATCTAAAAGTCAGACCCTGATCAACTCTTACCATTTAAGCTTCTAAAATAAGAATATTTCTTACAAGTTCTTTGATGTATGATCCCCAAGTGCTTAAGCAGTTCTTGCATCCCAATATTCAAAAACTCACCTCCATTATCAGACCTCACTACTTGTATTATTGCATTGAATTGATTAAGAACCATTCTGAAGAAATTCTTCAGAATAACTATAACATCATTCTTGAATTTTAACAAAAAAGTCCAAGTCACACATGAGAAATCATCCACAACAGTCAAAAGAATTTATTGCCATCAAATGTTGGTGTGTTTTAAGGTCTTCATACATCTAGATGTAACAATTGAAAAACCTTAGCTGATCTATTACTACTGGAAAAAAACACAACCTTTGATATTTTGCTAGTGGACACATTTCACACTTATTTATTACGCATTTACAATCTTCTAAACAATAACCTAACAGTTCTCTCATAGAACCTACTGAGGCATGAACTAGCTTTTTTTGCCAGTTGAAAACATCATCCTTCATAGCTTGTGCATTGAGTCTTTTTGCAACCATCATTCCTTCAGTTCCAATCCTAGTAGGGACTTGTGAGACCAGCAGGTAAAGGTCGTCCTTCTCCCTACCAATACCCTTCACCTGCCCACTGGAGAGGTCCTGGAACAAGCAAAAGTCAGGGTAGAAATCCACTAAGCATTTAAGATCTCTAGTCACCTTGGAAATTGAATAGAGATTATATTGAAAATCTAGAATAAACAAGACATTTTTTTACTTCTCCTGTATCTGTGATCTAACAATTACCAATGTGTGAAACATGTGTTACTTCTCCATTTGGTAAATAGACTCGTTTATTACTTGTTGATTAACTGCTTTAATATCACTCAACATCCCTAAGGCTTCCACCATGTGGTTGGTCGCCCCTGTATCCACTATCCATTGTTGCTTTGCTATACAAGCCAGAAATAAGTAAGCATTACCTGCCATATTAGCCATGTTCTCTTATGTCGGTTCTCTATTGATGTTGAGATTCAACAACTTCATGATTTCATCATATTGCTCAGAAGTTAGTTGTGGTGCCCCTGACACAGGCATCTCCAATCCAACACTTTTGTCAAACACATCAGGTGTCCCAGAATTCCCAACAGCCACATTTGGGTGTACGTTCTCAGCACAAGCATTGTATGCAGAATTCACATTTCTCTTTTTTCCTTTGAAACTCGAGGGATATCCAGTGATTTTGTAACAATCATATTTACTATGTCCTTTCATCTTGCAGAACTCGCATTGAACATTCCAATTTTTCTTAGTCCTTTGATAACTCTGGTAGTTGTATCCCGTACTAGCTAATAGTGCAGTACACTCATCTGCATCACCAGTCATAGAAGACCCTATTACTGATATCTGACTTTCTCGTTTAATTAGCATAGAGTTTTCCTTGTCGATATTTGGTGCGGGACTTGTCATCAAAATTTGGCTCCTTTCTTGTTCATAGTTTTCTCATTCTGCCCCATGAGAAACTGTAGAATCTTCTGTTTTCACATAAACTCAACAAAATCCTCGGACCTAGCACAATCACATGGAGGAAACATACTGTCAAATTCATCCCAGAGATTGTGAAGTTTTGAGAAATAAACTGAAACACTATCAGTTCCTTGAGTGACTGTTGCAATCGCCTTATGCAATTGATACACTCACGAAGTATTCACTTTATCAAATCGTTCTCTTAAATATTCCCAGACTGTTCTAGCATTTTTTGCTTGTATTCCTGCCACCAATTCTCTTGAAACCGAGCTCATAATGCATCCTAGAACAATGGTGTTACATCGATCCCACTGATGACCTAGTTCCTTGTCAAAATCCTCCTTCTTTAGAGTCTCGTCGATTAACCCTAGCTTATTCTTCCCGAGAAGCTGGATTTCCATCGCCCGACTCCGGGTGGAGTAATTCTCTGAACCAACCAATTGTATTGATATAATTGGAGCTTCGGTAATGTCCGGTTGGTGAAGAAACAACGGATGATTGTGATCGAGAATCTGGTTTCGCCATTGTCAGACTTTGAAACTATAATTCTCCAACAATTTGAGCTTGAAGCATGCAAAATTCGATAGGATCAACAAATTTGACTCGCAGTTGCAATCAATTGCTCTGATACTATGTTATTTATAAGGACAATTGACAATGAAGAACCCTAATTGTTTTCTCTGAGAAGAAACAAGTTGAAGACGAGAGAACCTTCTAGAGAGAATTCTTTTATTGAATTATGAATGAATGTGCAATATCACAGTAATAAAGGATCCTATTTATACATAGCTGTAATAACAATAATCTAGCCTCCTAACTAACTCTATGTGTATAGCTGACAACTGATGTGTAATTATCCACTAACTACTTTCACTACTATTTACAAGTTTACCCTTACATACATGTATTATGTTACACCTATTTCATCAATTCCCTTTGCTATTTAATTTAGTTGGTGATTCTAGCTGGAGATATTCATTCTTATGTTTAACAATCCCTTATTTTATCAAACTTAGGACATTGGTATATAACTTGAAACTTATTATTATTAATTGTTTATTAACGTTATTATAGTTGCTGCTACTCTCCCCCTCCCCCCAACCCAAAACAAATCTCATCCTCTTAAATTCCGTATTATTGTAATTCGATGGTCAAAGACGTAAGTGTGAAAACACAGAAGTTTCTTTTTTGCTTTGAAAAAAACATGAGATGTATATCTCTATTAGGGGTGTAAATAGGTCGGGTTAGTTTGAATTTTTCAATTATCAAACCAAACCAGTGGTATCGGATTTTTAAATCTACTAACTAAACCAATAAAGTTGAATTTTTCAGTCTAGAATTTTTCTTTTTCTTTTTTTGGGAGGGGGGTGGGGGGGTGGGGGGAGTTAGGGTTTTTTCCTGATAAAGTCTCCATAGTACAAAATATGTGATTGTGTTTCAAATTTTTTTTTTAGTCCTAGTAGGGCATACCTATATAATATATTTTTCCAGAAAATAACACAATAATATGAGACGAGTCAGCATTATACTAGAATATTCAATAACAAAAATAATAAAATCGCATAAAGAGAATATTACTAGTTAATATGTCATAATAAAAATTAACATAATCTAAAAATACTATATAGGTCATGTTGAAATAAATAAAGCCAATAAGTACTATTAAAGAAAAGATAAATTAGGTTATGTATTTTAATTATAAACTAATGCATCTTGCTCCCTGCACTGATGTTCACTCTTAATTTTCTATTAATATAAGTATCTCCTTATGGCAAAAAAAAAAATGAATTTCTTTATAAACATCAGTATTGATTTGAACATTATTTGACTTACTAGCTTTATGGGTTATAAATTTATTGGATCATTCAAAAATCTTAAGTCCACACTTTAAATAATACGTTTAAAGATAAACTGTGAATACGTTTAAGAAATATTTATAAATTATATTACAATGAATATTTATATGTATAAAATATTTTTAAAAATTGTAGAAATGTAATACCGGGTTGGTTTGGTTTCGGTTCGATTTTTTTTTTTTAATTAAAACCATATCAAACCAATTATGATCAGATTTTTTTCCAACGCCAAATCAAATCAAACCACACCACAATCGAATTTTTTTTTGTCCGGTTGAAGTTGAATTATCTGTTTGACCCGATTTATTGATTTTCTGTGTACACCCCTAATCCCTATATTGACCAATACTGTCTTCATGATCATTATCCTCCTCGTTCCTTTGGGTGTAGTCTCTTGCTTGATTATGGATGGTTATAAGTAAGGTTGTGCATAATTTGGTAAAGATCAAATTATCATACAGAATTCGAAAATTTTAGTATTGGGTATTTGGTATTCAATATTTTGGTATTTGGTATGGTATTTCGTTTAAGGTTTTTAAAAGAAAATTGGTATTATATACCGTATTCAGTATTTAAAATAAAATATTAAAATACAAATACCGTACCGAAATATATGTTAAGATACAAAATACACATATTATTGATTAGTATACATAAATATTCAAGTTCTAAATTTTACTTTCCGTTATTTTTATAGTTTTCTTTAATCTTTACCATTTTTTTCACTATATTAGCGTTTCCCTCTTTTCTTTGATTGCCTACTTACGTAGTTAAGTTTCAACTTTTTACCCGTCTAGGTTTAATATTTTTAATATATTATAATATTTTTATTTCGTATTTGTGAGTACCTTACTTAGGAATAATAAAGTCTATTGCTTTAGGCTTATTTGGGCCGCGAATAAACTTAAATCGAAAGGTAAAAAGTCGAACCATTTGGAATTCAATTATGGTTTGGTATTGTTATAGTATTTTAAGAAATCAAATATCGAATCAAAATATCTAAATATCGTATCGTACTGACTGACGAACACCACTAAAAAGAAGGTTTGCCGTTTCTACTAATCAGATAATATTAAATAAATAAATATATAAATAAAATACACAAACGGCACAATGAAAAGAATATTCCGTTGCATATTAACTCCAATATTAAACTAGTAAATGTCCACGCCTTAATTGTTCTTCTGAAGAATGGAGAAATCAGATTATGATTAATCTAAAGTAATCAAACCAAAGTCATTAATTTCTTCTTGATGCAAATAAATATAGTATGAACCTGTTTAGAGTTTCAAAAGGAACAATTTCAAAAGTTAAGAAAAATGATTAATTTCAAGACCAGATCCTTTTTTTGCTCATTCATCATTGTGATAAACCTCGTTTTGAGTAGTTGTGGTACGCCACTTACCACTAGACAAACACTTTACATCATTGATGCCCTTTCTTATAATATTTCAAAACCTTTGATCGTTCGTTGTCAATCTAAAGACGATCTAGGAAATAAAACCCTCCAGGCAAGCCAAGAGTTTAATTTTAGCTTTAAAGAAAACCCTTTTGGTGGTACACTTTTCTTTTGTCATTTCTGGTGGAATGGTAAAGATACAAAATTTGATGTCTACAATGACAATATAGCTACATTTTGTGGACTAGTAGACCCTTCATCGGAACTCAATTATGAATGTTTTTGGAAAGTGCAAGAAGATGGCTTCTACTTTGCTCCCCATCGTAATCCTCCACCTGTTTACGAGAAGAAACATGATTGGCCATGAGCAACTCATTTCTAAATTTACAAATTTTATGGCTTGATTTACATAACATGTTTTGATGGCCTGATTATAAGATACTTTCAGATATTATAACCTTGTATTTTGTATACAAAGAATGGAAAGAATACAAGGGAATGAGAAATAATTTCATTACATTATCAACCTCATTTCTAAATTTTCAAATAACCAGAAATAAATTTAGAAAAATATCACAAGTGCGTTAAAGACGATCCATGAAATGGCCTTCAAAATGAGAAAATGAAGAAAATTCAATTGAGGTCGGGAAAAACAGTCACGACCTAATTTCCCTCTGTTGGGTATCATGAGGACACCTAGTCTTAGGGACTAGGTAAGCCTACCAGTTACTGAATATCAACAATAAATAAAGGAAAACTAGCAGTCTTGATATAGAATCTCAACAGAATGTACAAACTTTACCAAAACCGGTAGTACAAGTCATAAGCTCTACGAATCTTCTACAACTTCTAAGTACAACTGTTTTGGAAATAGATACAACAATGTATGAATAATAAATACAGAGAAGGTGACTCCGATGCCTGCGAACGCAGCAACAGATTACCTTGAGTCTCCTCGGCAATCATCCACACAGCTACTACAATATGAACATGGATCTGCACACAAAAATGTGCAGAAGTGTAGTATGAGCACACCATAGCGGTGCCCAGTAAGTATCAAGACTAACCTCGGTGGAGTAGTGACGAGGACTAGTCAAGACATCACTGGTCTACAAGATAAATAACATGACTGTAGAAATGACCGAACGTTACATCTATCTAAGACTTCACGGAATAATTTACAACAATGACAATATAAAGCGGAAGGTAATTACAGAAATCAATCATGAAACAACACAAAAATACCCAGAAAGATGGACAATAAAACTAGCCAAACCGAAAAGAAACACAATACAATAGAGAACACCAATAACACAACTCTACATCGATTTGTTCGCATCGGGCCTTAGCCACTAAAATCCATAAACTGGTGGAAATCTTTAAACAACAGTTCATATGAAAAACTTTTGCAAATAAAATCATTTTTGTATGGAAGAGTTTCCTTTGAAAACATATTTTCTCCAAAAGTAGATATAAGTATATTTAATAGAGAGAAATACGTAAAACATAGTTTATTTCAAACTACAAAAATTATCAAAGATGCTTTCCCAATAAATAACTTCCAAATATCATTTTAGTCAAGACTAGTGCTTTTCAAATATACATTCGATGTATAAGTTATTCAAATATAATCATTTCAAACCATTGCTTTTTCAATGATACCTTTCAATAAAATCACTTGATCAAAATCTCCTTAAGATCTATCCACCGGAACTGAGAAATTTCCAGGCAGTACAGGAGGAATATCAAACTTGCCAATAAATGAAATAAGAGATCAGTAGGAATATCCAAATTTAGAACAACGGACGAGAATGCAAAGACAAGTGCATGACATCACCCTTCATGCTTTACTCTCATCCTCACCAAAACAAGTGCACGGCATCACCCTTAATGCTTTACTCTCATGCTCACCAAAACAAGTACACGACATCACCCTTCGTGCTTTACTCTCATAACATGGCACGACATTATCCTTCGTGCTTTAATATCATAACATGGCACGACATTATTCTTCGTGCTTTAATATCATAACATGGCACGACATCACCCTTCGTGCTTTTACACTCTCATACTCACAATACACGACATCACCCTTCGTGCTTTACACTCTTCCTCACCCAAACAATATCAGGAACAACAGTTTTGCAAGGAAAAACCAACAATATGACCCATAAAATCACCGCATCCCGGCAAGGATCCCGGCAAGGGAGTCAACAATACAAACAATATCATTAACAGCATAACCAGTGATAAAAACCACAACATCCCGGCAAGGGAGTCGACAGTACAAACAATATCATTAACAACATAAACAGTAATAGGAGCCATCACATCTCGGCAAGGGAGTCAACAATACAAATCATATCATTAAAAGTATAGACAGTAACAAAAACCATAATCTCCCGGCAAGGGAAACAACTATAACCAATCTCACCTAAATAGTTAACTTCACGGAATAACACTCAGCTTAAACAAAAGGCCCAATAATAGGAAACATCAAGGAAATACCAATAATAAATGTCTATAAATCACAATGTAAGACCCACGAGCATGCTTGACTCCAACGAATAGATGTTCCAACTACGGCTAGTCAACTATAAGGCTAGATGACACTAAATATAGTCAATTAGGCAAGCTAGGAAGAAAATATATCATGATGATAAGAGAAGTAGAATATTCAGTTAAGTCAAGTAAAGTCAAATAGTCAACGAAGAATCCAAAAACAAGTAATTCTAATTTAAACAGGAAGGAATGAAATTAACAACCCAGGATTCAAGTGTAACAATTACAAATCATACACAGGTAATATAAGAATCTATGAATCCTAAAAGGGAAATATAATTTCAAATAAGTACAATTACACACCCGTCACCTCGCATACTCGGACTACAATCAACAAGGAAGACTCAATCCTAAGGGGTAGTTCCCCCCCCCTCCCCACAAGGTTAGGCAAGATACTTATCTCAAAGACGATAACCCGGTACTCAAAATTAGACTTCTCTGGCGGGAAGGCCTCTAGACGACTCAAAATCAACTAAAACAACTTCAAAATACATATAACACGTATAAGGAACTATTCCGAATAATAAAGTTTCAATCTTTACAATATTATAAAAATTGACCCAAAAGTCGACCCCCCGGGCCCGCACCTCGGAACCCAACAAATTTTATAAATTTCGATTACCCATTCTGATATGAGTTCACACATACTAAATTTATCCAATTCCGATGACATTTGGTCTTTCAAATCATAAATTTACATCTTAGAAGTTTGCTTTCAAAACCCACAATCCCCTCAACCCAAAACACAAATTAAATGATAAAAATAAGAACTAATTCATGAAATATATTAAATTCTAGTGGAAGAACACTTATCCATTCGATTTATGTGAAAAACCCTCAAGGAATCGCCCAAAACTGAGTTCTAGAAGTCAAAATATGTTTAAAATGGTGAAACCCCCGATTTTGCAAACTTATATTCTGCCCAGGTGTTTTGTGAATCGCGATCGCGGGGATCGAGGCACGATCGCGTAGAAGGAAAAATGAATCTGCCTTAAAATTCTCTATGCGATCGCGTATAAGGAGTAAGTTAGATTTTGCGATCGCGGACGACCTATTGCAATCACATAGAAGAAGAAATGTCCACTGCCAAAATAACACTTGTGCGATCGCGAACGTGTGTATGCGATCGTGTAGAGTGAAGTCTACAAGCTGTGCGATCACAAAGTAAACAGTGCGATCGCGATTATGGAAACTGAGCTGGTCCATTTTACACTATGCGATCGCAGATTTGTCTATGCGATCGCATAGAAAGGGACACCAGATAGCAGAAACAACAGAGGAAAAATGAGATAAAATGGACCCGAACCCTATCTGAAACACACCCGAGCCCTCGGGACTCAAAACCAAATATACACACAACCTTAAAAACATCCTACAGACTTATTCGAGTAATCAAATCACCAAAATAACATCATAAGCATCGAATTACACATCAAGATCAACGAAATTTTGCAAAACTTCTTTAAACATCAATTTTTGCATTTAAGGTTCGAATCACGTCAAATTAAGTTCGTTTCTTACCAAATTTCACAGATAGCACATATAAGGCATATCGAACCTGTACCGGGCTCCGAAACCATGATATGGGCCCGATATCACAGGTTTAACCTCAAATTTTATTTTCAAAAACCTTTATATTTTTCAGAAAACAATTTTCTTTAAAAAAATTTATTTCTCGGACTTGGGACCTCGGAATTTGATTCCGTGCATACGCCAAAGTCCCATATTTCCTACGAACCCTCCGGGACCGTCAAATCACGGGTCTGGGTCCGTTTACCAAAAACGTTGACTGAAGTCAATTTTATTCAAATTTGTAATACAAAATTATCATTTTTATCAGTTTTTCACATAAAGGCTTCCCGACTACACGTCCGGGTTGCGCACGCAAATTGAGGTTTGATAGAAGGAGGTTTTCACGATTTCGGAACATAAAATTAGCTAGAAAAAATACGAGAAGACCTTTTGGGTCATCACAAAAACAAGTCGTATTGAGCTTAATGAAAGAATATAATTTTTCAAATTCACTTACACATTTAAACTTTGCGAGAGAGTGAAATTAATTCCCCCCTTAAATGCTAAGGTGGGTATGTCTTTTAAATTTTTAATATTGGCTTGGACGTCATTTTGGTCTTCCTGTTCAAGAACTTTGTGTGAGCTTTCTTCTTATTGTTTTTTTCTTTTTTGAACTCATTTTTTCTGTATTCTACATTGTAACTGGCCCACTTCTTTTGTTGTTCCACTTCGGATGACATTGGTTGAACCGTGTATTGTTTTTGTTTCTGCGCCATCCTTCTTTGTTTTTTCTTCACGAAATTCTATCTTTTTCCTTTGATTGATTGTCGATAGTGGAAGACAAAATCAATCACATTCATCCTTTGTTCCTGAAACCTTCAAATACACCTGCCTTGGTGTTGATTCTGATACAACTCATTGGTAGGGGCGGATCTACCTTACAAGATAGGGTGCAACGCTACCGGCTCGCTTCAATAATTTTTTTAGTATGAATAAGAAGTTGGATGTGAGAAATTGATTATATTGTTGTAATGGCACCCGAACATCATGGTGAATATAGTGTGACCCACTTATTTAATAGTTGAATGTAATTAGTTGTAACTACACTTAGTTGATAGTTAGTGATAGTATAAATACAGTAGTCGATTAGTTAAACTGTACACAATTCTCATTTTTCTTTTCATATGTCTTTCATCTCTTCTTCTTTTTCTTCTAGAATCTTCATTTGCCATGGCTATAGCTCCTTAACATGGTATCGGAGCTAGGTGCTCGATTTCCTTAAGCTCAGCCGTGAGAAAACTTAGATCCTTTAACTATATCAAATCATTTGCTCATCAATTTTACCGAGCCATTTTCAACACAGAAATGTCTCTGCTCGATCTAAGGTTGAGATTTTTTTGATTTTCTAGTTGAATCAAGGTCAAATTGCGTCTAAGCCTAGGTGGTTGTGACAAAATTGTAAGAATTTCTGGTGAAGTTCTCGTTGCTGTGACAATGTCGATCAATGAAGATGTAGATGGCTCACCTGTTGCTGCGTCAATGTCTACAGAACTTGTCGATCACAACCATCCTCTCTACATTCGTCTATTTGATACTCAAGGTTCTGTTCTAATTTCTATTTAGCTTCAAGGTTTAGAAAACTATTCTATTTGGAGTAGATCTATGAAAATTGTATTGCATGGTAAAAACAATCTAGGGTTTGTTCTAGGTACTTGTAGAAAAAGCAGATATGATACTAGTTTAATTGTGGGATAGATGCAATGCTATTGTACTTTCTTGGATAATGAACACACTTTCACCAAGCTTAATTAGTTCAGTGATCTATGCTTCCGATGCCTACACAGTGTGGGAGGACCTTAAGGAAAGATTTGATAAGGATAATTCATCTAGGGCTTGCTATTTGCACAAGGAAATTGCCACATTAACTCACGCATATCCTATGTGTCTGTGTACTACACTAAACTGAGAAAATTGTGGGATGAGTATGAGAATTTGACTCCTCCACCTACTTGTGGTTGTGCTGAATCTAGGAAACATGTAGAGCACTACCAGATACACAAGTTATATCAATTACTCATAGGGTTAAATGATTCATATGAGAATGCAAAGAATCAGGTCTTCATGACTCGACCCTTGCCAAATCTGAACCAAGCTTATGCTATGATAGGCAATGTGGAAAGCCAGAGAGTTACTGGAAAAAGTGTATTTGCTGAGGGTAATTAAGTTGCTATGATGAGTAATTAAGGGTATTCTGGAGGACATACTAACAATAATTCTAATAGAGGGTATATAGGTGGATATAATAGTGGAGGACAGATTAACACCAATTTTAGTGGAGGCTATAGACCTAGAAACTCATTTGGTAAATGTGTTGTTTGGTGTGACTACTGCAAATGTAAGGGTCACACTAGAGAGAACAATTATAAGCTTCATGACTATCATTCTGACTTCAAAAACAAGAGGAAAGAAGGGGTACCAAATGCTAAAGCTAACAATGTGACTAGTTCTAGTGTTTCAACCTCATATATCCAGGGTCAAGGACATCAGACATCAATAACCTCTCCAGCTCACTTCTTTACTCAGGAACAGTACCAACAAATTCTGTATTTGTTGAACAAGGATAAGGAAGTTGAACCTGTTGCCAATGTTGTCACTGCAGGAACAACATGTAGTAGACATGCATGTATGACAAGTCTAATACATAGTAATTTGATTATAGACACAGGATAAACAAATCATATGGTTCATAGCCTGCACTTACTAGAGAACTATGATGAAATACCAGAAAATGCTAGGAGTAAAGTTCATTTACCAACAGGAGAACAAGTGTCTATTACTCATACTGGTATTTGTTACAATAACAACAAATCCAGTTTGATCCTAACAGATGGGTTCTGGGGAGGGTAGTCTGTACGCCGACCTTACCCCTACCTAATGCAGATAGAGAGGCTGTTTCCAATAGACCCTCGGCTCAGGAAGGGCAAGAAGAAGAAGAGGAAAGCAAGGAAGGAAGATATATGGAAGAGAAAAGAAACGGGAGAGATAAA
>ML381336.1:0-30731 GCA_005239525.1 Nicotiana knightiana
CTATTTTTTTGATTATTTTTTAGGAGTAATTTCCATGCGGGGCAAAAATTGGGTGTTCACAGTTTCCAGTTTATATTTAAAGTCTCCAAAACAACATGTTTCTCTGGTTATTATGATGCATCCTGCTTCTGATTTCTTTTTACTTATGGTTATGTTGTCCTTCTTGCAACTAGTTTCACATATTATGTTGTTTGGTTCTGGATATCTCCTCCCTTGTAGCCTCAACATGAAATTCCTAGGATACTATAATTTCCTTGTATGCTACTTAACATGTGTTTCTTAAACCTATGTGTAATTATGTCCTATCTTCTCCCAGTACTCCCTCGAATCTGATTATGTTTAGATCTTGGCATGAATTCTTGGTGACTAACTGTGTTGTTGACTGGTCAGACTCAATACTAGTCTGTGACACTCTAATACTTCTCTAATGCTAATATGTTTCTATGTGTACCCAATCCCCATTGTCCCTGAGTGAAATCTTTGCTTGAATGTGCTGAACCTGTGCGAGTTGTTTGCTGCTTTCCAAAGATGTTTACATTATATTAAAGTTTTTTCATTACTGATCAAAACCTTTTTCAGAAAACTTCTTTATTTACTGAATCAATCAGTGTTGTTTTGTGTCAAAATCTTTTCCAATCTATCTCCTGCACTTCACTTGATTCCTAGGCCTTTAAGTTCTGCCCCCTCAGTGTGAGCCTTGCTGTGGGACCTTGAGTTCCCTCTGAACTCTGACACACTGAGGCTGGTATTTCCACACTGCACATGTTTAACTCCTAGTTACTAAGTCTGGGTGTGAGCGTTGCCCGGGAGCCCTTGATGTCCTTAAGGAACTTTGACACACCCAGATTGTGAAAGGCTATGAATACCTTATGGCAATGAGGTTTAGAGGATTTGAGCCTAATTGAAGGCTCCCTATAGAATAACTTCTTATTTTTCATTTCTGGTTGTGTAATTCATAATCTTTGGCCTGTAATAATTTGTAAATAATTGTGGGGCTGGATAGTGAAACAGGAGGGGTAATTATGCATGCCTAGCTATTACAAGGGTAGAAACCATGCTTAGGTTTTTATTCCCTATTTGTGCAATAGATATCCTGTGTAGGTTCATGTGTCCATGCATTAGATATCATGCTAATTAGGATTTATGTGTGTTGTATTCAACATCTCATCTATGCTTAGAAATCCTGCCTATAGGATAAATAATAACAATAAAATAAACTGCTATTACATGATTCTGTCCATGTAAACATGTTCTGAAACTTCATTAGAAGTCCTGTCCTAGGATAAATAATGTTAACTGCAATCATGTTTCATATTGCTATGCGCACTTAGAGATCCTGTTTCTTGGTAAGTGATATTAACAAGCTGTACTCTTGCTATTCCTTAAACGGTGCATAATGTTGTGATTTTATGTGCATGTAGAAATCCTGTTTAAGTTATTATAAATCATGCTGCATTAGACATCATGCTATATGATCGTACTCATTTAACTGCACTTAGTCTAAATACAGATATCTAAAACAGTCCCCTATTCTAAACAACTGGTAATTAGTCTTTGCGCATCTTCAACACCTAGAATTGCATGTTATTAGCTATAAACTACCTAGAGTCGTTAACAAATTTGAATAACTGTTGCATGTTATCCTACACCTAGGCAAGCCTTAGGTAATCGACCTAAAAATAAAACCAAAACTGTCCTTTGTGATTAGTGTTCGACTGTCAGCATGCTTAAAACCAGTAGGCAAGTTTGATTAAGACTTCCTCTCTGAGTTATGCAATAAACCTGTCTTTGTGTTATCACTTAGATATCATGCTTAGGATCTGAACCTGAATATGGACCTTAATTCTGTATGAGACATGTTGTTTATGTGCAGTGTTTGTGGGAGGTCTTTGAGCCCTTTCCTAATTATGTGCTACCTTTTTTATCTGCAGTTCTACTTGTTCATTATATGTCGCCTTAGCATTTTCACCTTTAAAACCTGAGGGTCTGCCTAGAAACTCCCTTAGGATAAGAGTCCTAATTTCCTCCGGGACTGATAGGAAGGGACGGGTAACAGCATGCAATAGAGGTCGAGACCAACACTCGATATAGTTGCTTTCACGTGGTGGGAAAGGGTAGAATATGGATATGATGACCGGTGCACTAATAACACGTGTAGCCCCTCTTCGAGGAGTGATTACCGGGTATTTCATTGATGTGATCCATATTATTATAAACCTAGGATACCTTTTATACGCTTAGATTGTAATCCTTTCAAAAGCTAATTTTCTTTACTGTTTTCAAAAATCTGCATGCTTAAGACTTAAATCCCCTCTTATTTGAGCCCTTACTTGTTATTTGCTAATAGCAAAAATTCACAGAAACCATTTGGCCGGGAACCACACTTGTGGATCCTGAGGGGTTCCTAACACCTTCCTTTTAGGATAATTTCAAGCCCTTACCCAATCTCTGGTTAGTAATGTAGTTGTAATTGAACCCTTAGGTTCCCTAATGCACCGTTAAAATCGTTAGGTGGTGACTCTTAAAAATATGCAAATCACTTTCCCAAAAGGAATGAGATGTCTCAACCCATGTCATAAACTCCTTTCAACCGGGCCCCGAAAGGAGCGCTCGGGGAAAAAGGGGGGCGCGACAGCATGGCGACTCTGCTGGGGATATCCAGGCTTTTACTATTTCAAATTGTTTCGTGAATTTGTGCCTTTAGTTTTGTTTAAATACCTGCACCCTTTCCTCTTCCCTTTACATGAAATTAATTGTTTACTTTAGGTACTTACTTTTCCTCAAAGACGAAACTGACATGTCTCTTTATTTTCTTTTGTAACTGCTTTAAATCATTACTGTTGTTTTTACCGCTTTCTTTAATGTGCGAATACGTGACAACTTGTTTTAATACTTATTATTTCATAATCATGCTCAACATTCATACTCCACTCGTGCCAAACAAAATACTATAGCAACGCTTGATGAGTGGTTGCGCTCTTCCTATATTATTACCCACTAAATTCAGAAAGGCTTATTTGCGGTAAAACTAGTCGATCAGCGGTGCAGTCGACGTTTCCGTGCCTTTCCCCCTTGAGTTTTCCACTCAAGGGTACCGGTCTAAAACCCCATAGAAACCTTACTCTGGTGCACTGTTGCATGCATCATGGTTAGACCTAGTCGAGCTAAAGTGTCGTCCGCATGATAGCTTTTAAGATAGCCTTATCCAAAGTCCACTGGGTTTCCCTAAACCCAAACGGATGCCCTCACGTTCTGTGCATTTATTTGGAGAACTAAATGCTTCCTGCTAATTATTGACGTTAAATAGTCGAGNATGTTGAGTTGGTGGGAGGATCTGCACTCTAGCGACAAAGCTGTCGTCAGGAAACACTTGGGTAACCTACCATCTCTCCTGGAAATCCAGCCTAACAAAATGATAATAGAGGCTGCTACCCTATTCTGGGATCGTGAAAGGTCCGTGTTCCACTTTGGGAACATTGAAATGACGCCTTTGATAGAATAGATAGGAGGGTTGGCTAACCTAGTATGGGAAACTCCAGGGTTGTTGATGCCTGAGAACCGCACAGGCAAAAGTTTCCTCAAAATGATGGGCCTGAAAAAGGANTTGCTTTTTGGGTTTGATCGTGTTCCCGATGAAGAAGGAAAGGATCCATACCAGGCTAGCCATGGTAACTAAGACCATAATGGAAGGGGTAGATGGGAAAGATTTCATCATTGTGCCCATGATCGTTGCAACATATATCGGGCCTTAGAAAGGTGTCAACAAGGAGCAAAGCATTTCGAAGGTTGCAATTTATTACTTCAACTCTGGCTCATGGAACATCTCCAAAGAGGCGAATACCGACAAGACATTCACCGCAGAATGTGGGATGACCACATCGCTTTCCATCACCCAAAGCAAATGAATTATATCACCGACATATTCGCTCAGCCTGAAAATGCCGAGGAATGGGTTGAGCTTTTTGATAACTTGACTGAAGAGCAGGTTCAATGGATGTTTGAATGGTTTTTGACGGATGAGTTCATCATTCAATCCCGAGACGCATCATTTATAATACTGATTGGTCTAAGGGGGACATACCCTTACGTCCCTCTTCGAGTTATGAGGCAAGCAGGTAGGAAGCAAGTCATCCCTAGGGTCGAGAAGATGAGCCATCTTCAAGATGACTTTCAAAATAATGACAGTCCTCACAAGTGCCAAGCTCAGCACCTGTGGCACTGCAAGATTATACTTGAGAAAGACACCATCGAGCCAGACAGGTATCATGCCGGTTGTACCCCTTTCTATCTTGGTTGGTTAGAAGAGGATTTGGGTGGCCAGAGCAAGCCGGGGTACGTCCAAGGTCACAGGGTTATAGATGAAAGGGCCGAGGCACAAGTCAAATACAACCAACTACACAAGAGGATCCGAGAATATGAGGATGATCACCACAAGATACATGAGTCCAACAAGAAATTGATCGAGGAATGGAAGGACATGGCTATCAGCGGCAACAAGAGGCTGGGGGTACTTGGAACGAGGTATAGTCGATCTGGAAGAAAAGTTCATCAAAAGAGTCGAGAATTGTCAAAAGGCTGAGGGAGCTGAAGGAGGATATCTAGCCAGAACCTACCTGTTGCTGGGACTTCGCGAGCTGGGAAAATTTTACAAGGAAAGAAAGAATGCCGAGTCTGGGGAAGGTCCTTCTGGGACCAAGTAGATATGAGTTTCTTTATTTTTCTTTATCAATGTAATAAGGCCAATGGCCATTAGTGACTTTTATTTTTCGTCTATCGTTTTGGGGTTTGTCTATTTTTCTTATCAATAAAATTAGGCATTTAGGATTTTAAGTTCTCCAAATCAAATTGTCGCTAGGACTACCCCGGGCACAAAGAGGTTCCCAACTTAGGATGCGCTTTACATTTCCGCATTATGTGTTTAAATACCGCAATATTCTTTTCATAATCCTCACTGACTTGGTTACCTTTTGTTTTTATTTCTTTTTCTTACTCCCCTCCCCAAAGGTTAGTTCGTGCATTCTGGCATCATCAGCCTACCACACAAGATCCAAGGGCCCTCCCCCTCCTCCTCCTCCTAGTGCTCCTAAGGGAAAAAACAAAGGCAAAAGTAAGATGGAAGAGTCCAGTGGCACCAGAAAGGAGAATATGATTGAACGGGTAGAAGCCAACGATGGCCGAGGTATTCAGGTCCTGCATGAAAGCATGTCACCACTTGAACAGAAATTGCTGAAGTTTCAGGAAGAACTCGATCAAGTCCGGAATCTGGCCAACCTGTCATTTTTCCTCAATGTCCCCAACATCAACTTTCCAAATGCTCAAAACCCCGCACCTCCACAAAATATCCCAAGACAGCCAATTATCCTGCACCTCACCATCATGCCACTCCCCCAAAGAACCAAACTCTCCCAACGCAGTGCGATGCTTGCCAAACCTCAAATAACACTCCACTACTCATCCCAGAACCTAAAACCCCCACAAAGGACCATTTCCACACCTATAACAATCCCATCTATGTGGAAACCGTGACCCACTCCACTCCGCCTATCTCATAGGCATCCGAATCTGACGGAAGGGACTTACTTCTCAAGAACCTGGCCGAGGAGCTTAAGAAACTGACCAGCCGGGTCCAGGGTGTTGAAGGAACCAAGGGAATTAAAGGGTTGAATTATGAAGACCTTTGTATACAACCTGATGTCGAACTGCCCGAGGGGTACAAACCTCCAAAGTTCGAAATGTTTGACAGTACTGGTGATCCGAGAGTCCATCTGAGGACCTATTGCGACAAGTTGGATGGCGTTGGGAAGGATGAAAGAATCCGTATGAAGCTGTTCATGAGGAGTTTGAAGGGAGATGCACTGTCTTGGTACATCAGCCAAGACCCCAAGAAATGGTCAAACTGGGTAAGCATGGCGTCTGACTTTATGGACAGGTTTAAATTCAATACAGAGAACGAACCATATGTGTTCTACATTCAAAATTTGAAGAAGAAACCCACAGAAACCTTTCGCGAGTATGCTACTCGCTGGAGGTCCGAAGCCACTAAAGTCAGACCTACTCTAGAGGAAGAGCAGATGAACAAGTTCTTTGTCCGGGCTCAGGACCCGCAGTATTATGAACGGTTAATGATGGTTGAAGGCCACAAGTTCTCCGACATCATCAAATTGGGTGAGCGGATTGAAGAGGGTTTTAAAAGCGGTATGGTTACAAATTTTGAAGCCTTGCAAGCCACTAACAAGGCTTTATAGTCCGGTGGTATGTCTAAGAAGAGAGACGTGAGAGCCGTAATGATTGCACAAAGAGCCAAGTCTGCACTCAAATACCAATCTTATCCAACACCTCCACTCACATACGAAGCTCCACCACCTTCCTACCAGCCCTCACCAAACTACCAAGCACCCTCACCGAACTACCAAGCTCCACCACCTTCCTACCAAGTTCCACATCCCACCTACCAATCTCCACCACCCACATATCAACCTGCTTCTCCCAGATACTCACAACCCGCTCCTGTCTACCACACTTATAATTCCCAGCCATCCCATTACCAATCACCCCCCGCACGCCAAAATTTCCCTAGACCTCGTCCCAATTTTGATCGCCGCCCTCCAAAGCAATACACCACCATAGCCGAGCCCATTGACCAGCTGTATGAAAAGCTCAAAGTTGCTGGTTACCTCACACCTATCCCTGCCGCCACTCGTGAGAACCCTTCTCAGTGGGTTAACCCAAACAAATCTTATGCATACCATTCCGACATGAAAGGACACACCATCGAAGAATGCCGCTCTCTGAAGGACAAAGTATATGCTCTCATTGACAACAAGATTATTGTGGCAAAAGACCCTGCTCCAAACATCCGCAACAATCCTTTGCTAGGCCATAAGGGTGGAGGTATCCATATGATTGAAATAGAAGATGATTGGGATCCCGAGGGATCAATTGGGTTGATCGCAGAAAGCGATGACCCAAAGTAACCCGCAGTCACTCTCAAACCGATCATAGTACAGATTCAACCATCTGAGGACGCTGAGGTGAATAGGTCTATACCATTTGAGTTTGAAGCAGCGCCACCTGCAAAGTCACCAGTGCCAATTGAAGTTTTTGTATCTCCAGCAAATGCACCGGCACCATTCGAGGTCACAGTCTTGCCACCCGAACACACATTCCGCTTGAAGTAAGGATGGCCGCACCAATTCCGCTGGAAATCTCAACCACGCCACCCTTCTATTCAAACTTTATCCCTTGGGACTACACATCCAAGGCGAGAAGAAAAGGCAAGGTCAGGTCTGAGGAGGCTGTCGCAGCACAGGGTATGACGAGAACTGGTAGGGTCTACACCCTTGAGCATCTGGCCGAATCAAGCAAGCAAGCTGCCAACTGGCCTCCCCTTATCGAAACAGGTCCCGATGACCTTTGGAGAAAGGTACAAGCTAAGGAGTATTCATTTATCGACCAACTGAACAAAACACCGGCACAAATATCCATCCTCTCTTTGCTACAGAATTTTGAAACACACAGAAATGCTTTGTTGAAAGTGTTGAGTGAAGCATATGTGCCAAACAACATCACTAGCGGGGAAATGGCCAATATGATAGGCCAGGTACTTGAAGGTCAAAAAATCACTTTTCATGAGGACGAGCTAACATCTGAAGGATTGGGGCACAACAAAGCGCTGCACATCACCGTGTAATGCGAAGATCATTTCATCACAAGAATATTGATCGATGGAGGTTCAAGTCTTAACATATGTCCGTTGATAACACTCAAGAAATTGGGTAAAAGGCTACATGAGATAAGGGATGGAGCGATCAATTTGAAAGCCTTCGACGGTTCTCAAAGGTCCACCATGGGGGAGATCAGTCTATGTCTGCAGATGGGACCAACTTGGTTCGAAGTGGATTTCTAGGTGATAGATGTGCTAGCATCCTACAACCAATTGTTGGGATGACCCTGGATTCATGCTGCTGGGGCCGTAGCGTCAATACTACATCGGGCTGTAAAATTTGAGTGGAACCACCAAGAGGTGATTATTCATGGTGAAGGTAGCAACCCCATTTATAGTCGTCAAACTATTCCAATGATTGACGCAAAAAGGAAGATAGGCGGGGGAACTTACCACCACATTGAGCGAGTCAATACTATCGACAAGGACAAGTGGTGGGATAGCAAGATTGAGAGCATCCTGAACTGGAGAGGATATGAGCCAGGCAAAGGGCTCGGTAAGAACCTCCAAGGGATCACAAAGCCCATAAAACTCAAGAAATATGGTACCACTTTCGGTCTGGGGTATGAATACACTTGGCAGGAATTCAACGACTGGTCGCCACCTTGGCGTGGTCCCTATTACCCTTTGGAGCAGCCGATGCCTCATCTTGAGCAGACTTTCAAGCAGGCCGACATTATTTACGGATCAGACGAAGAAGAAGCACTTGCAGCAATGAGGAGTTTTTTCCTAGAGGACGAGGATATGGATTGCTATGTTGTTCTCGAGGAGGAGGGGGAGTAAGGCCCTTCCATACAGACTCTAAGCAGCGGGACATAACTCAAGAATTGGTCTATCAAGACGACCAAATCCCGACGAGCCTCGGGGTAGCAAGGCTAAAACAAACATTATTTACTGTTTTATTTACTGAATGATTTTCCTTTTTCAATTTCTGCAATAAGATCTTCAATGTTCAAAACAGTAATTCAATTCATCAAAGCATCTTCTAAATTTATCTTACGAATCCGATATTTATTGCTATTGTTTTCTCTCATTACTTTATTTATACATCATTACTATTACTTGTCTTGATGAACCGATGGCTGTGACATGTAATGAGACAACGCAACGAACAGACATTGATTTAGACGAAGACGACATACTTGACGAGATCGTCAAAGAAGTTGAGAACTTTGAGAACAGACCTAAGTCCAACCTGGACGAGACCGAGGTTATCAACCTAGGAGATTCAGAAAATGTCAAGGAGACTCGCATCAACATTCATTTGTCACCATCACAAAAGAAAAAATATACAGAGTTTCTAAAAGAGTATGAGGATGTATTTGCATGGTCGTATGATGACATGACTGGTCTAAGTACGTCTATTGTGGCTCACAAATTGACAACCAATTCAACGTGTCCACCGGTGAAACAAAAGCTCAGAAAGTTCAAACCCGACATGAGTTTGAAAATCAAATAAGAAGTTACCAAGCAGATCAACGCCAAATCCCAACTGGCAAGGTCCGTACATGGTTCATAGATTGCTGACAGGAGGAGCACTCATACTTGCAGAAATAGACGGAGAAGTTTGGCCAAAACCGATCAATTCAGATGCAGTCAAGCACTACTATATGTAATCTTTATGCTTTCTCAGTGATGTAAATTGAAATACGCCTGTCCTGATTCCCATTTAAGAGGGGATACGTAGGCAGCCTTATGGGTTCGGTCACAATTCAATAAAAATCTATTTTTTCCCCACAATTGGAAACTGGGGCAGAATTTTGAGGAGGACCCTCAAAATTCTGAAGCGAGCAGCAGTCCACAAGCATTCACCCAGCCAACTGGGCAGAATTTTGAGGAGGACCCTCAAAATTCTGAAGCGAGCAGCAGTCCACAAGCATTCACCCAGCCAACTGGGCAGAATTTTGAGGAGGACCCTCAAAATTTTGAAGCAAGTTCAGCCAATCGCCGCACGAGCAGCAATCAGTGGCGTCCACCCAGCAAACTGGGGTAGAATTTTGAGGACCCTCAAAATTCCGCAACAGGAGAGGTTGCAATGTCTCGAGCCGTGTCATGTCGTCGATTCATCCAAAACTATTTTTGATTATATATTATACTTTTACAAAATCATGCATATTTATTTTTCCTGAAGCAGCTTGTTTAGCGAACGCTACCCCAATGATACAGACAGTATCATCAAGAAAACGAGCCAGCGGGAATGCGAACTAACCTTCCCCCTTTACAAAACTCACGATCTTTCTTTGGATGCAGGCACAAAATTGCAAAAACCCCAAAACATATTATCCGCTCAAAGGACAGACATCGTTCCTCAAACTCGTCGCACATGCCAACATTTATTATCAGCGCAAATGATGCTTCATTGTCACAATGCTCTACCGCAATTTAACACCAGCTAAGAATTTTTGTTGTCCTTCCTTAATATTTCATAAGGATACCTTTCTGCCTTCCGAGGTTAAACGCTACCTCCATCTGCATTCGTATCTTCCATAAGGCTACCTTTCTGCCTTCCTAGGTTAAACGCTACCTCCATCTGCATTCGCATCTTGCATAAGGCTACATTTCTGCCTTCCGAGGGTAAATTCTACCTCCATCTGCATTCGTATCTTTCATAAGGCTACCATTCTACCTTCCAAGACTAAGCGTTGTCTCCATCTGCATTCGCATCTTGCATAAGGCTACCTTTCTGCCTTCCGAGGTTAAACGCTACCTCCATCTGCATTCACATCTTGCATAAGGCTACCATTCTACCTTCCGAGGTTAAAATATGTCTCCATCTGTATTCGCATCTTGCATAAGGCTACCTTTCTGCCTTTCTAGGTTAAACTCTACCTCCATCTGCATTTGCATCTTGCATAGGGCTACCATTCTGCCTTCTAAGGTTAAACGCTACCTCCATCTGCATTCACATCTTGCATAAGGCTACCTTTCTACCTTTTGAGGTTAAACGCTACCTCCGTCTGCATTCGCATCTTGCATAAGGCTACCTTTCTGCCTTCCGAGACTAAACATTGTCTCCATATGCATTCGCATCTTGCATAAGTACCATTCTGCCTCCGAGACTAAACGATGTCTCCCATTTACTTCTCAAAAGCAACCAATGCCTCTAGCATTATTTACTGCGCTTTCCTTTTGGGCTAAGCTCTTCCCCTTTAATTTGCAAGACTAAGCTATGTCTTGTCAGCATCATACTATTGCATCTTCATGGGCTAAAATATCGCCAACTTATCCAAAGGCGTCATCGTTCGGAGGCACCATCTTCATGACCCGAGAACACCATGTCATGGCATGGGGATCTCTTTTATCAGTTTGCATATCATTATTCAAAGGCATCATGGTTCGGAGGCACCATCTTCATGGCCCGAGAACATCATTTCATGGCCTGCGAATCCTGCACCAAGCAATTCATGGCCCAGGACATCATGGTTAAAAGACGTCATCCTTAACCGTCCAAAGACATCATTCATAGTCCAACGGAAATTTGCATCATGTTTAAATTACGCACGATATCCTTGTATTACTCATTTGCAGGTAACCCGGCAAGCAACAACGATCCCGCTTCAGTTCTCCTAATTACCCCGTAAGCCGTTCATTCAATCAGTCCTATATGCTGCGTTCGTTCTTGTAAAAAGCTCCATCGGTATGCTTCGCCGATGACTCTTGAACTACATACGGCCCGATTCCTGTAACCAGGGATATGTAGGCAACTCAGAAACCAGGGTGCGACCTAAACCTCTTCAAACCGCTTCGCTCGGTCAAAATTGGCCATCATGTCTTTACCCGACAACTCTTTCATCCTTCCCGGATAAAGAGGGGCATCTGTTGATGCCGAATTTTCCCTCAAACTATTTTAAAATTTGCATATATACCTTCAAAATCACTCTTTATAATAACTGATATTTTCCCATAATTTTTCATATTTTTATTAAATTCTTTTCCAATTTATTCAGTATTTTTATATTCAATAATTATTCATGAATTGTATTATAAATAATTTCAAAATATTTCCCATCTCAATATATCATTTCTAATACTATTAGGATTTGATTATTTCACAAATTAGCCAATTTGGCATTATTTGGCTATAATTACAATAATTTTGCAATTATAGCCTAATTGTACATTTTATGCCATTTTAATTCAATAGTTAGCCATTTTATATTTTAAATATTATTTAATTACCTTAATTTCACCTATTTAGCCTTAATTTCATTTTATATGATTATTAGCTATCTTTATTAATTATTTATCTAATTTTAATGGTTATTAACAAATAACCATTCTTTATTTAAATTCCAGCCTAAATCAAACCTGGTCCTAAACCAATTAACCCCATCCCAAACCAAATTCCTACCCGGTCCAACCCCACGACTAATCTAAGTTGTTAATCAATTTAAATCAACGGCCCAGATTAGTGTTACCATAATTAAACCTAGGAGACTACCCCCCGACCCCTCATTCACTCGGTCTCTCTATCTCTTTACTCTCTCTCTCTATCTCTCTAACTCTCTAGAGACTTCCAGCCTCCTCTCTGCCTCCAATGAGGCACTTCGTCTTCTCCGGCCACCTCTCCACTGGAAGCCATGAAATCCTCACCACCCTCCTGCCTCCTAGGGTTCTTTTACGACCGGTGTTTCTATTCCTAAGGTCTTCAAGAGACCTGGGTTCACTCTCCTACCCCCCTGGGCCTGTACTCACCATTCTCCGGCCACCTCCGGCCGTCCAAGTAAGATCTAAGACTTTTGGGGTTTAAACTAGTAATGTTTGAGGTTTTCTTATCTTTCTGGGTTCTCTTTGAAACCCTAAATGTTTTTAAAACTCTCTCAATTCTTTAGATCTATGGTAGATCTGGGTGTATCCTGAGTTACTATGCTATACTTCTTAAAGGTTTTCCGATTTTTCCAAAATGGCTTTTTATCTTCAAACTAGAGTTCTTAAACCCCTTCTCAAAAACACTTTTTCTCCTGATTTTTTATATTAATCTATGAGTCTCTATGTTTAAAATGTTTTCTTAAGCCTTCTTCTCTATTCGAGTTATTCTGTTAAAAACCCTAATTTTTCTTAGTTCTAATCATAGGGTTCTGAGTTGTTTTTGATGATATGTTCTATTACTGTTTTCTCCTGAAAATCCCATGATTTTGTGGTTTTACCCCAGGTTTACCTATTAGGGTTCTTGACTATTCACTTCTGTTGCCTATATCATGTTTGCTCTGTCGATCGTACTGTGTTCTATATGAATCCCTAACCTTTGCATGATTTTACCTTACCAGTCTTCTTGAGGTTCTGATTTTTGTCTATTATATGTTATTGTACTTATTCTCATAATATTTTGATCAATCAGTGCTATCTTTTCTATTTTTTGAATCCATGATTCCTTGTGATTTGAGAACTTACGGATTAATTTCCGACCTTAGTCCCTTTTTTTACCTTGTTACATGATTTATTTACTGTTAATTGATTCCCATTCCCTTAATTAGAGTCTGTGAACCTAGCCTCAATTGTATGCTTGTACTGATTTGAAATTGTTTCCTTATATGTCATATACATGTCACATATGAGAACTTTCCTTATTTGTTGTTTTACCTGCTAGCCGTTTGAACTCAATCGCTTCAATTAAGGGATACCTATATTAATTGTGCACTGATTGATGCTCAGTCCCTAATTACCGGTTTATTTTGATTTCCTACCTTTCACTACTGGTTTTCAAAAACTATATATACACACTACTCTTTCATTAAGAAAAAAACGAACATAGACCTTGTTCTATTCTCTCTTGCTCACACACACACAATCTACTATTCTTCTCTCGATTGTTTGCTATTGCTAGTCGGCTGGAAGCCAAGACTAGCTATTCTACCTACTTGTTATTCTGTATTTGCTGCCTTCAACTGGTATGTTTCCAGTTTATATTTAAAGTCTCCAAAACAACATGTTTCTCTGGTTATTACGATGCATCCTGCTTCTGGTTTCTTTTTACTTATGGTTATGTTGTCCTTCTTGCAACTAGTTTCACATATTATGTTGTTTGGTTCGGGGTATCTCCTCCCTTATAGCCTCAGCATGCAATCCCTAGGATACTATAATTGCCTTGTATGTTAATATTTGTTTCTTAAACCTATGTGTAATTATGTCCTATCTTCTCCCAGTACTCCCTCGAATCTGATTATGTTTAGATCTTGGCATGAGTTCTTGGTGACTAACTGTGTTGTTGACTGGTCAGACTCAATACTAGTCTGTGACACTCTAATACTTCTCTAATGCTAATATGTTTCTATGTGTCCCCAATCCCCATTGTCCCTGAGTGAAATCTATGCTTGAATGTGTTGAACCTGTGCGAGTTGTTTGGTGCTTTCCAAAGATGTTTACATTATATTCAAGTTGTTTCATTACTGATCAAAACCTTTTTCAGAAAACTTCTTTATTTACTGAATCAATCCAGTGCTGTTTTGTGTCAAAATCTTTTCAAATCTATCTCCTGCACTTCACTTGATTCCTAGACCTTTAAGTTCTGCCCCTCAGTGTGAGACTTTGAGTTCCCTCTGAACTCTGACACACTGAGGCTGGTATTTCCCCACTGCACAGGTTTAACTCCTGGTTACTAAGTCTGGGTGTGAACGTTGCCCGGGAGCCCTTGAGGTCCTTAGGGAACTTTGACATACTCGGATTGTGAATGGCTATGAATACCATATGGAAATGAGGTTTAGAGGATTTGGGCCTAATTAAAGGATCCCCATAGAATAACTTCTTATTTTCATTTCTGGTTGTGTAATTCATAATCTTTGGCCTGTAATAATTTGTAAATAATTCTGGGGCTGGTTAATGAAACGGGAGGGGTAACTATGCATGCCTAGATATTACAAGGGTAGAAACCATGCTTAGGTTTTTATTCCCTATCTATGCAATAGAGATCCTGTGTAGGTTCATGTTTCCATGCATTAGATATCATGCTACTTAGGATTTATGTGTATTGTATTCAACATCTCATCTACGCTTAGAAATCCTGCCTATAGGATAAATAATAAGAATAAAATAAACTGTTATTACGTGATTCTGTCCATGTAAATAACATTAACAAGTTGTACTCTTGCTATTCCTGAAACGGTGCATAATGTTGTGATTTTATGTGCATTTAGAAATCCTGTTTAGGTTATTATGCATCATGCTGCATTAGACATCATGCTATAGGATCTTACTCATTTAACTGCACTTAGTCTAAATACAATCTAAAACAGTCCCCTGTTCTAAACAACTGGTAATTAGTCCGTACACATCTTCAACACCTAGAATTGCATGTTATTAGCTATAAAAAACCTAGAGTCGTTAACAAAGCTGAATAAATGTCGCATGTTATTCTACACCTACGCAAGCCTTAGGTAATCGACCTAAAAAATAAAACCAGAACTGTCCTTTCTAATTAGTGTTCGACTGTCAGTATGCTTAAAACCAGTAGGCAAGTTTGATTAAGACTTCCTCTCTGAGTTATGCAATAAACCTGTCTTTGTGTTATCACTTAGATATCATGCTTAGGATCTGAACCTGAATATGGACTTTAATTGTGTATGAGACATGCTGTTTATGTGCACTGTTTGTGGAGGTCTTTGAGCCCTTTCCTATTTATGTGCTACCTCCTTTATCTGCAGTTCTACTTGTTCATTATATGTCGCCTTAGCATTTTCACCTTTAAAACCTGAGGGTCTGCCTAGCACCTCCCTTAGGATAGGAGTCCTAATTTCCTCCGGGACTGATAGGAAGGGACAGGTAACAGCATGCAATAGAGGTCGAGACCAACACTCGATATAGTTGCTTTCACGGGGTGGGAAAGGGTAGAATATGGATATGATGACCGGTGCACTAATAACACGTGTATCCCCTCTTCGAGGAGTGATTACCAGGTATTGCATTGATGTGATCCATATTATTATAAACCTAGGATACCTTTTATACGCTTAGATTGTAATCCTTTCAAAAGCTAATTTCCTTTACTGTTTTCAAACATCTACATGCTTAAGACTTAAATCCCCACTTATTTGAACCCTTACTTGTTATTTGCTAATTGCACAAATTCACAGAAACCATTTGGTCGGGAACCACACTTGTGGATCCTGACGGGTGCCTAACACCTTCCCCTTAGGATAATTTCAAGCCCTTACCCAATCTCTGGTTAGTAATGTAGTTCTAATTTAACCCTTAGGTTCCTTAACGCACCGTGAAAGCCGTTAGGTGGTGACTCTTCAAAATATGAAAATCCCTTTCCCAAAAGGAATAAGTTGTCTCAACCCATGTCATAAACCCTTTTCAATTGGGCCCCGAAAGGAGCGTTTGGGGAAAAAGTGGGGCGCGACACTTGGCACTTACTGGGTACCAATGTGGTGTACTCATGCCCTTTCCTACACATATTTTTCGTGTGCAGATCCAGGTACGAGCTATCATCCTCGTGGTTAGTCGCTGTTGTTGATTCTAGGAGACTGCAAGGTATTTCTGCCGCGTCCGCAGAATCCTCTGAGTCTCCTTCTATTCTATCTTGTAGAGACATTTTTATGTACTTTTCTAGTTTTTTTGTTAGAGCTACAGTAGTGTTAGAAGCTTGTGACTGTCTGTGGTATTCCGGGTTTTGGGAAGTTATATTTTGTATGAGCCGAGCGGCCAGTACTTACTTATGTCATTGCCCTTATCCCCTTTATTGCTTGCGTTTTATTTCGATTTTCCCCGTTATAGTATTCTTACATAGTCGTAGAGACTAAGTGCCTTCACGACACCTTCGTAGGGTAAATCAGGTCGTGACAAGTTGGTATCAGAGCGTCTAGGTTCATAGGAGTCACAAGTCACAAGCCGGTTTATTAGGGTCTCACGGATCAGTACGGAGACGTCTGTATCTATTTTCGGGAGGCTAGGTAACTGTTAAGAACAATCATATTTCTTTGATTTCCTTGTCGTGCGAGTTATTGACATCAAAAAAAAAAATCTAAAATTCTATTCTATTCTTTCCCACAGATGGTGAGGAAACATACTGGGAGGACCGACGACCAGGCACCCGAGACCCCTGCCAGAGCTGCCAGAGGCCAAAGTCAGGGTAGAGGACGACCACACGGTGCAGCCCGAGCAGCGGCGAGAGAGGAGCCTACAGCAGATCCAGCTGGAGAGCCGACACAGGAGGTCCCTATTGCTGCTCCAACCTTAAAGGAGACATTAGCTCAGTTCATGAGCATGTTCAGCACTCTAGCTCAGGCTAGACTACTTCCGATAGCTCCCGCTACATCTAAGGCCGGGGGAGGGGCACAGACTCCCGCAGCCCGCACTCCTGAGAAGAGGGGCCAGGTTGATCAGGCCCTGGAATATATTCCTATGCCCCCAGTGGCTTCGGTATAGCATGGGACCAGGTTAGCTGCTTCTGAGGTAGAGCAGCTCAGACTTGAGAGGTACAAGAAGTACCACCCACCTATTTTTAACGGACTAGCTTCAGATGACACTATGTGGTTTCTTGAGGAGTGTCATCGTATTCTCCGCACTATGGGAATTGTTGAGACTAGTGGGGTTTCTTTCACCACTTTCCAGCTGAGGGGAGTGACATATCAGTTGTGGGGGACCTATGAGCTGAGTAGTCCGGACGAGGCAGCCTCACTCACTTGGACTCAGTTTTCAGAGATGTTTAGAATATGTCCCTCAGAGCCTCAAGGATACTTGGCGCGTGGAGTTAGAGAAGTTGCGCCAAGGTACTATGACTGCGTCGGAGTATGCAATCCATTTCAGTGAGTTAGTTCGGCATGCACCAGCCTTGGTTGCCACAATCAGGGGCGGGTTCGCCACTTCATTGAAGGACTTCACCCTAATATTCGGACCAGTATGACCAGAGAGTTGGAGATGGATATCACTTATCAGCAGGCAGTGAGTATTGCTAGAAGAGTAGAGGGCATGTTCGCCCGGGAGCGAGAGGAGAAAGAGGCCAAGAGGTCTCGAGAGACTGGCCACTTTTCAGGAGCTCATGCACGAGCAGAACGTTACGGTAGGAGCTTTGTAGGTCACCCTGTTCATTAAGCCTTTTCAGCAGCCAGCGGTATTCCATCTCCTCCTAGACCTCAGGAGTCCCATTATGCACCGCCAGTATCCAGTGTGCCTCCAGTTTGAGGTGCTATTACCGGCCAGCCCAGCAGGCCAGCTCTTATTCGGTCTTAGCCGCAGTGTCCTCTGAGAGGTTGTTTTTAGTATGGTGATACTCGTCACGTGATTAGAGATTGCCCCAGGGCCAGGAGGGGTGCACCTCCATAGTCTTATCATCCTCCATGTGCTCCGCCGGGTCCTACGGCTATTCTTCCATCCCCAGCTGCCACTCCACCTCCTCAGTCAGCTCGAGGTGGAAGTCGGGGAGGTAGAGGTCATCCTAGAGGAGCAGGCCAGGCCAGGCCAGATACTATGCCCTTCCAGCCCGTTCCAAGGCTGTTTCTTCAGACTCAGTCATCACAGGTATTGTCCCTATCTTCCAAAGGGATGCATCATTATTATTTGACCCAGGCTCTACGTATTCATATGTGTCCTCTTATTTTGCCCCATATTTGGGGATATCTCGGGATTCTTTGAGTTCCGCTGTTTATGTATCTACTCCTGTGGGAGACTCTCTAGTTGTGGACCGCGTATATCGGTCGTGTTTGATTACTCTTGGTGGTTTTGAGACCAGGGCTGATTTGTTATTACTTAGCATGGTAGATTTTGATGTTATCTTGGGCATGGACTGTTTTTCGCCCCATTATGCTATTCTTGATTGTCACGCTAAGACCGTGACACTGGCTATGCCAGGCTTGCCGAGATTAGAGTGGAGAGGTACCTTAGAGTATACTCCCCGCAGGGTTATTTCATTTCTTAAGGCTCAGCGGATGGTTGAGAAGGGGTGTGAGGCGTACTTGGCCTACATGAGAGATGTTAGTGTTGATACCCCTCTAGTTGAGTCAGTCTCAATAGTGAGAGACTTTCCTGATATATTCCCAGTTGATCTTCCGTGTATGCCGCCCGACAGAGATATTGTTTTCAGCATTGATTTGTTGCCGGGCACTCAGCCCATTTCTATTCCTCCTTACCGTATGGCTCCTCTTGGGTTTAAGGAGTTGAAGGAGCAGTTACATGAGTTGCTTGATAAGGGTTTCATCAGGCCCAGTGTATCACCTTGGGGTGCTCTAGTGCTATTTGTGAAGAAAAAAGATGGCTCTATGCGTATGTGTATTGATTATCGGCAGATGAACAAGGTTACAGTGAAGAACATGTATCCTTTGCCTCGTATTGATGATTTATTCGACCAGCTACAGGGTTCCAGAGTATTCTCCAAGATTGACTTGCGATCTGGCTATCATCAGCTGAAGACTCAGGAGTCGGACATCCCGAAGACTGCTTTCAGGACCAGATATGGTCACTTTGAGTTTCTTGTCATGTCATTTGGCTTAACCAATGGCCCAACAGCTCCTATGAATTTTATGCACAGTGTGTTCCGGCATTACCTTGATTTCTTTATCATTGTGTTTATTGACGACATTCTGGTGTATTCCCGATCACGGGAAGATCATGAGTAGCACTTAAGGACCGTGCTTCAGACTTTTAAGGAGAACAGATTGTATGTGAAATTCTCTAAGTGTGAGTTCTGGCTTGATTTAGAGGCATTCTTGGGCCACATAGTGTCCTGTGATGAGATCAAGGTAGATCCGAAGAAGGTGGAGGCGGTGCAGAGTTGGCCTAGATCGTCATCAGCTATGGAGATCCGCAGTTTCCTTGGTTTGTCAAGGTACTACCATCGCTTTGTAGAGGGGTTTTCATCTATTACAAACACCTATGACCAGACTAACCTAGAAGGGTGCTTCGTTCAGGTGGACCGAGGAGTGTGAGAAGAGCTTCCAGAAGCTCAAGACAGCTTTGACTTAGGCCCCAATATTAGTGTTGCCTACCGGTTTGGGGTCCTACACTGTCTATTGTGATGCCTCGAGGATTGGCCTTGGGGTAGTATTGATGCAGGACAGTAAGGTGATCTCCTACGTGTCCAGGCAGTTGAAGGTGCATGAGAAGAATTATCCGATTCATGACCTCGACTTAGCAACTATAGTTCACGCCCTGAAGATCTGGCGTCATTATTTGTACGGTGTTCCATGTGAGATTTTTACGGATCACCGGAGTTTGCAGCACTTGTTCAGGAAGAAGGACCTCAATTTGCGCCAGCGGAGATGGTTGGAGTTACTAAACGACTATGACATCACTATATTATACCACCCAGGGAAGGCCAATGTGGTGGCCGACGCCTTGAGTCGCCCGGCGTAAAGTTTGGGGAGTTTGGCATACCTTTCGGCAGTTGAGAGGCCCTTATCCTTGGATGTTCAGTCCTTAGCTAGCCAATTCGTGAGATTGAATCTTCAGAGCCTTTCCGGTTTTAGCTTGTGTGGTGGCTCGACCTTCACTTTATGACTGCATTCGATAGTGCCAGTATGATGATCCCCACCTTCTGGTTCTTCAGGATAGGGTTCGGCGAGGTTACGCCAGGGATATGACTATAGAAGATGACAGTGTGATGAGGATGTATGGTCGGATCTGCGTGCCCAATGTGGATGGGCTTCGGGAGTTGATCCTTGATGAGGCCCATAGCTCGCGGTATTCCATTCATCCGGGTACCACAAAGATGTACCAGGATCTGAGACAACACTATTGGTGGAGAAGGATGAAAAAGGATAGTGAAGTTTGTGGCCAAGTGTCTCAACTGTCAGCAAGTCAAATATGAGCATTAGAGCCAGGAGGGTTACTTCAGCAGATTGAGCTTCCATAGTGGGAGTGGGAGCGGATCACCATAGACTTTGTGGTTGGACTTCCTCAGACTTTGAAAAAGTTCGATGCCATTTGGGTGATTGTGGATCGGCTGACCAAGTCAGCCCATTTCATTCCAGTGTTGACTACATACTCCTCCGAGAGGTTGGCGGAGATTTATATCAGGGAGATTATTCGCCTCCACGGTATTCCAGTATCTATCATCTAAGACAGAGGTACACAGTTCACTTCACAGTTCTGGAGAGGCGTTTAGCAGGAGCTAGGCACCAGGGTAGAGTTGAGTACAACCTTTCACTCTCACATGGATGGGCAGTCCGAGCGCACGATTCAGATTCTTAAGGACATGCTCCGTGCCTGTGTGATGGATTTTGGAGGGTCATGAGACCGATACTTGCCACTTGCAGAGTTTGCTTATAATAATAGCTACCAGTCCAGCATTCAGATGGCGCCGTATGAGGATTTGTATGGTAGACGGTGTCGGTCCCCAGTGGGATGGTTTGAGTCGGGCGAAGCCCGATTGTTGGGTACATATTTGGTCCACGATGCCCTGGACAAGGTGAAAGTGATTCAGGAGAGACTTCACACAGCTCTGTACAGGCAGAAAAGTTATGCGGACCGGAAGGTTTGTGATTTGGCATTTATGATTGGTGATCGGGTTTTGCTTCGGGTATCGCCTACGAAGGGTGTCATGAGGTTCGGGAAGAAGGGTAAGCTGAGTCTGAGATTTATTGGTCCTTTTGAGGTATTGCAGCGTGTTGGGGAGGTTGCTTATAAGCTAGCCTTGCCTCCCAACCTAGCAGGAGTTCATCCGGTATTCCATGTCTCTATGCTCCGGAAGTTTCACGGTGACACGACTCATGTCTTGGATTTTAGTTCAGTCTAGTTGGACAAGGATTTATCATATGTTGAGGAGCCAGTCGCTATATTGGATAGACAGGTCAGAAAGCTCAGGTCAAAGAATATTGCATCAGTCAAGGTTCAGTGGAGGGGTCAGCCAGTCGAGGAGGCGACTTGGGAGACCGAGCAAGATATGCGCAGTCAGTACTCCCATCTTTTCACAGCTTCGGGTATGTCTCTATACTCGTTCGAGGACGAACGATTTTCTTAAAAGGGGGAGAATGTAACGACCCGGTCGGTCGTTTTGAGAGTTAGAGCCCCGATCCCCTAATAACTGCTTTCCCCACGTTTATATCTGCTTATGGGACTTGTGGGAATGATTAGCCATGAATTTAAGAGAGTTTTTGGACACATAGTCCCTATATATGAGTTTAAGCTTTAAAAATAGGACCATAGTGGGAACTGTGTGAAGACGGATCCGGAATGAAATTTCGTCGACTTCGTTATCTTCGCTAGGTGATTTCGGGGTTAGGAGCATGTCCGGATTGTGTTTTCGAGGTCTGTAGTAGATTTAGGCTTGAATTGGTGAAAGTTAAAATTTCGGCGATTTCTGCCGATAGGTAAAATTTTGATATCGGGCTCGGAATGGAATTTCGAGAGTGGCTGTAGGTACATAGTGTCATTCATGACCTATTTGTAAAATTTGAGGTCATTCGGACTAGTTTTGACGTGTTTCGGCATCGGTTGTGGATTTTGGAAATTTCATAAGTTCTTAGGCTTGAATCCATGCATAATTGGCGATTTTGATGTTATGTGATGTGTTGTTAAGGCTCTACTAAGTCTGGGTAAGGTATTAGGACTGGTTGGTAAGTTTGGTTGAGGTCTCAGGGGCCTCGAGGATGTTTCGGATGCTCAACGGGATGATTTTGGACTTAGAAACCAGCTGAAGCACTGTTGGTATTGGTGTTTCGCACCTGTGGAAGGGGACCCGCATGTGCAGACGGAGACCTCGCAGGTGCAAAATTGACTTGGGTCAGTTAGACTCGCAAGTACCACAAGAGTTCCGTAGATGCGGAGCCACAGATGCGGCCCAGTGACAGCAGGTGCGACCCCAGTCCTTTTAGTGAGATTTTGGACCTGCGACGTATTTTCCGCAGGTGCGGTCCAAGGGGGAACATGTGCGGGATCGCTAGGCAGTTTATACCAAATTCGAGGGTTTGAAATTCATAGTTCTAAAAAATGATTGGGAGCTCGGGATTTGGCGATTTTGAGTGGGTTTTGAAGAGAAGACTCATAGGTAACGATTCGTAACCTTATTTAACTTGTATATCATTAATCTATAGCAATTTCTTCAATATAATCAATGAATTTGGGTGAAAAATCATGAAAATGGGAGGAAGATTCCCCAAATAGAAATCTGAGAATTTAAGGAGATTTTGACGTCGGTTTTTGATGATTCCCGTTCGAGTGAGTTCGTGAGTGAATGGGTGTTCTAAATTTGTAACTTTCTCTCAATTCTGAGACGTGGGCCCCGGGGACTTTTTGGGAAAGTTTCCTAATTTCACGTACTAGCCTTGAACTAATTAGCTAGATCGATTTCTTACAATGATATTTACATTATGCAATTGAATTGAATAGATTTGGGTCATTCGGAGTCGGGTACTCGTGGCAAGAGCGTGGTTTGGAGTTCAGTAGAGCATGTTTAACCAAAGAATTAGATCCTTTGACTAAAGCTATTTCTAGGATGAACACGGGTTACTGATAATCAAGGAAATAAAGAAAAATGAATAATAGACAATATTGCATAAATATAGAAAAGCAAAGTAGATTGTATTCGAGAATCAGATGCCTTTACAAGCTGTATTCCCCTCCCTTATATAGGAGATTCCTTGATATAACGTACAACTCTTGCTATGATTGTCCATTAATGACTAATTATGACATTAATGGGGCGTTACAAAGATAACGGTAATTGGGGTACGGTTACATAACGTACGAGTAATCAATTGTGGGTCCTTGAATCTGCCCGTAGCTTTGTCCAGATTCATTCTGACCGTGCCTCTCCCTGTCTTGATCAGGTTGAGTTTCCCGTGGCTGATGAGCTCAAGGGTTTATCGAATCGTGCCTCTTTGTTTCGTACCTTTTCAAAGAATCACATCCAGTTGTCGCGTTCTCCTGTGCCCACATAACTGGCTGAGTTGTCAAGAGTTGGCTTACATGTGAAACTCTTTTTTACCAATACAGATAGTCCCCCCACTTACCATATATTTATCGATTAATATTTGNCTGCATTTACTCGGCACCTTTTAGGGCTTTTTGCAGCTGTGTCAGTCCCGAAGCGACACCTTCAATTATGACTTTTCATCATTATTTTTCTTTTTTTCCATGTTTGACGGTTATACTCAAGTATAAATACCTTTATTCTTTTCTTTGCTTCCACGAAACACTTTCTATCTTTGTCTTTTGTAAAGAACTTTCTTCTTGCCTTTGTAAACATGTCTTCTTCAAATCAACCTCAGGGAGTAATATATATTGAAAATTTAACACCATCTTCTGCTCTGACTAAGAGTCGGAGGGGTGGTAGACTTAGGAGTCTAGGATCCACTCCTTCGAGAGGCTGCTCTTCTTTTCATATGGTTCCCTCTCCTTCCGCTAGGTCTCTAGTTTCTCTGAGGTTTAGGGCTTCTCGGTCTCTGTCTAGAGGTAGAGGTGAATGCCTTCGTGAACCTGGAGTTGATGAAATTGTTCCTGCTGAGTTTGTATTTTCTAGAGATAATCAAGTTCTTGTAGACCAATCTTCTTCCCTTGAGAGTGTCGAAAGGTATCCTACCCTTATAACTGAGGGTCAGATTTCTCTTGTTCGTAGAGAGTGTTTTTGGAGGCCTGAATTTCCCTGTCTACATTCCGAATATTAATCAAAAAATAAAGTCTTACAAGACGGGATATTCTTTTGTTTATACGTATCCTTTTACTCTAGGGTTTAGACCTCCCATTGACCCAATCATAATTGAATTCTGCCGTTTTTTCAACATCTGCTTAGGACAAGTTGGTCCGCTTGTGTGGCGAGTTGTCACATGTCTTAGGAGTTTAGCTTCTTTAGCCTCGGTTCCTTTTACTTTCAACCATCTTATTCATCTCTACTCTCCTACCTTGTTTCATGAAGGGGTTTTTACTCTGACTGCTAGGAGCAAAAGAGTGATGGTAACCCCTGGGGATGATAAGGATAGGGGTTGGTACCTCCGGTATGTTACTGTACCCACTGTTGGTTTAGTGGGTGAAGAAAATCTTCCCTTCCCTGAGAAGTGGAATCGTGCACGTGAGTATGCTTTAGCTCACATCTATTTACTTTTCCTCGTTCTGACTTGAGATGTTTTACTAACACCGTATCTGTTTCTTCTTCTCTTAGCAATCATGGATACTGTTGAGAATGTCTCCGGTATCCGTGAATGGGTAGAAAAATTGTTGTTCGTTGCTCCTTAGAAGAGAGATCTTGGAAGTACCTCGCTGGGAGGTATGGTTGGCATGTAAAGACCCACGGTAAGTGAAGCTTTTGTTCTTGCTTCTTTCCTTACTCGAGTCTCTTCTTTCTTTGTCGCTTAACTTTTTTCCTTTTAGATAGGGTTCTTTGCTCGTGGGGTGTCTGCTTCATCTATCCCGAAGATGTCTTTGGCTCATGCCCAAGAGATTATTGTTGGTTCATCTTCCTCGAAGAGGAAGATTGGTGAGTCTCGTTCCGTAGAAGAAAAAGGTGCTTTAGTACACAGGCCACGGAGAAGGCGGGTGGTTTCAGATGATGAGTTTACACCCATGACCTTGCTTTCCGTGTCTGTGGTTGAGCCCTCTACCTTTGAAGATATTTCACATTCCCCCATTCATCAGTCTGTGGATTACCTGTTCCATGAAGGTTTTGACCTTGCTCCTGACGATGTCCCTTTGGCTGCTGTCTTTCCTGCTTCTTTAAGAGAAGTTGTCTCATCTTCTCCTTTGGATATTATGACTTCTGATGTTGCTTTGCCCGTGGCTTCCTCAACTCTTCAACCCTTCGTGCCTGCTGCTTTGCCCATGGCTTCTCCAGCTCCTCAACCCTCCGTGCCTGTTGCTACTTCATCTCTGCCTGCTTCCATGCCTTCCGCTAGGGAAGTAGGGTCTTCCAGCAGAGAGATGCGGCAGGTGGTAATAAAGGTTTCAGCTGAGGGGAATCTTTTCAAGAAAATGGGTGAGCCTGAAGTGTGGCTCAAGACTTTGATAGGTCCCACCGAGAAAGCCAAGCCAGCCAGCCATAGTGCTCTTACATGGGCTAATGAAGTTGTGCATACCTCTTTGAAGGTATGATGTAGCTTATCCTCTTTCATTTTTGTATATGAAATCTATCATATCTGATTGGTTTATTTCTTATAGATTAATCTTATAGGAATGGAGCTTATAAAAAGGATCTCAAATACGGATCAGGAGAAAAAAGAGTTGCAGGCCGATGCTGATAATTGGAAAGCACAGTATGATAGCCTAAGGATTGACATGGATGCCTTAGAAGAGGAAAAGAGTACCTTGAAGCGGCAGATAAGGCTCGAGGCGACAGAACAGGCAGTAGAGAAGGCTTCTTCCAAACAGGCTGATAAAGACAAGAGTGTTCTGGCGTCTTCATTTGCTGAGAAGCTGTCTCGCGCCTCAAAGGAGATTATAGACTTGAAAAACTTGTTGGGGCAGAAGGAGTCTCAGGCAAGCTCATGCAATCACTCACTCGTACTCATGAGGAGCTTCATAAGGCTTTAGATAAATTTCAAACTCTGGAGGAGTTGATTGTACCGTTAAGGGCCGCCTATGAAGCGGAGAAGGACGGATTGAGATCTGAGCTTCAAGTATGGGCAAGGGATTATGAAGATCTTGAAGAGGTGGCTGCTGTTGATGTGAGCTGGGCGTATATGAATTCTTTCCTTGACACATTGATGGAAATGAGTCAAGAGGGTTTCGACCTTAATACTGAAATAGCTAAAACTAAGGAAGCCATGGAGAAGTCTCAACAAGGTTATAACCTCTCTTCACCTGATGGTGAGACTCCAGCTGCTCGTGCCTCTTCATCCCTAGTTGCTCCCGCTCCTTCTGCCAGTGAAGTCAACCCCTCTTCTGAAGAAATTTAAGAAGTTGGTTCACCCCTTTTTTTTTCTTTGTCTCAATTAGTGGTTACCCCCAGTACCATCGGGGGTAAATTTGGATTTCTTTAAAGTCCCCAAATGACAACTTAGGGGCACCTCAATGTATAAAAATTCTATACGGCTAAGTATAAGTTAATACTTAGTTTTTACTTACCCGTTTTAATATATTAATGCTAGTATGACTTTTGTTGAGTTTATATTTTACTCTTTAAGTTTTTGCATGCTTCATTTTTCGAGGTTTTAGTTTTACCCCTGAGTTTTGCATATAGAATGCTTTAGATTACTTGTACCTTTTCGTAATAGGCACGGTATCATATTAAATGTGTGCTTTTTTGTGATAGGCATAATTTATAGAAGAGGGTCCTTTATAATTGACATGAAGAAAACGTCTCAACTTCATGATAATGCAATAGAGTGATAGGAATTTTACACATGTTTAAGAATGTTTCCAAGGAAAGTTTTTTGTTTGAACTTCCACGACATTTTACATGTGTTTTATTAACGTCTAAAACTCATGTTGCAACTGTTTTTGTTTAACAGATTTAATATACCTTTGTATTTCGTAACTGTTTTTCATAGGTAAAAGTTTTTCGATATTAATACAAGGGAACAACTATTTTTCACTAGTAACAGTTTTTATAACGATTGGGATTTTTACCCGCAACTGTTTTTGTTGGAAATAATTTTCTAATAAGTACGAGGGAAATGTTTTCTTATCCGTAACTATTTTATTTGATAACCATTTTCTGAAAAAATACAAGGATTTAGATCTTTCATCCATAACTGTTTTATTTGATAACAGTTTTTTTGAATGAGTACACTGATGATGATCTTTTACCCGTAACTGTTTTTATTACAACAACTTTGAATAAGTATAAAGATGTACATTTCTTCCTCGTGACTAATATTTTGCCTTTCAACCTGAACATGTTCGAAGGTTTTGTTTTTTTGCATTAGGCTTTGTATTTTCATGATTCTTTTGATCTCTTTCGATTCTGCTCGTATCACTTGTCTCGTTGGGTAGATGGGTCTTCAGGCTCGAGCTTTTGACTTTCTGATAGTCTTCTTTGCTTCGTCTTAGCCTTCCATACTGTATAGTCCCCCAAGTGTTTGAGCTTTGAAGAATGAAATCTNTTTAAAACGTCCATCGAAAAGTGTAACCCTAGACCGGGAATTGTGTTATTTCCTCGTGTCTTTGCAGGTCTAATATCGTCATATGGTGATGGGTTAGCTTTATGCCTATCACCTAAAAAAGTTAGTAAATGTTTTAAATGTTTAAAATAAAATCGAACGTGTGATACCTGACCGGGGGTATTTCTTTTCCTTAGAAGTAATACTTCTTTAGGTGGATGGCGTTCGAGCTTGTTAGTAGAACTCTGCCGTCCATAGCTTCCAACTCATAGGCGCCCTTCCCAGCTATGCCTTGGATTTTGTAGGGTCCTTCCCAATTTGGATTTAGCTTTCTTGCGCCTGCTTCTTTCGTTGATTGAAAGACTTTTTTGAGGAAGAAGTCCCCAATCTTGAAGTACCTGAGATGAGCTTTACGGTTGTAATAACGCTCTATGATTTGTTTTTGAGCTGCCATTCGTATCAGTGTTGCTTCTCTCCGTGGTTCGAGTAAGTCCAGATTGGTCCTCAATTCGTCGTCGTTTGTTTCCTCCATGGCTGTTGAGAACCTTATGCTTGGTTTGCCAATCTCCACAGGTATTAAGGCTTCTGATCCATAGACAAGTGCTAACGGAGTTTCTCCCGTGGCTATTTTTGAAGTTGTTCCGTATGCCCATAGTACCGCTAGTAACTCATCAGGACAGTTTCCTTTGGCTTTATCCAACCGCTTCTTTAGATTGTTGATGATGACCTTATTCATTGACTCAGCTTTACCATTAGCCACGGGGTGGTATGGCGTTGAAGTGATCCATTTGATTTGCTAGCTTTCGAAGAATTCTGTGATTTGCGAGCCTATGAATTGTGGGCCATTATCGCACACGATCTCCTTTGGTATTCCAAAGAGGCATATTATGTTTCTCCATAAGAAACTTTTAACTTCCTTCTCGCACTTGTTTGAACGCTTCTGCCTCTACCCATTTTGTAAAATAGTCAGTTAGCATGAGCAAAAATCGTACCTGTCCTTTAGCTGTGGGAAGAGGTCCCACTATGTCCATACCCCATTTCATGAAAGGCCATGGGGATATTATTGGATGCAATAATTCTGCTGGTCGATGCATGTTATTGGCAAACCTTTGGCACCAGTCGCATTTAGATACGAAGTTCTCGGCTTCTTCTTCCATTTTAGGCCAATAGTATCCAGCTCTGATGAGGGTTTTCACTAAGGATCTCGCCCCTGAGTGATTTACACAGTGTCCTCCGTGGACTTCTTTCATCACAAATTCCGTTTGGTTAGGTAACAGGCATTTAGCTAGGGTTCCTCCGAACATTTTGCGGTAAAGCGAGTTGCGAATAAGGTAGTACCGTGCAGCTTTGCGACGAAGTGCTTGAGCTTCTTTCCTTTCTTCAAGTACGGTGCCATTCTGCAAAAAATTAAGAATTTCGTTTCTCCAGTCCCAGGTTAAGTTATTGAAAGTTACCTCATTCCTATCCTGGTCGATCATTGAATGAAATAGTCGGACGACAATTGCATTGTATTTGTTTGTTACTTTCGTGACTGCTGCGAGGTTAGCTAATGCATCTGCTTCTGCATTTTCCTCTCTAGGTATTTGCATTAGCTTCCATGTTTTGAATTGTCTCACGAGCTCTCGTGCTTTTTCAAGATACTGTTGCGTTCGAGTCTCTCGAGCGATGTAAGTCCCCTGTATCTGATTTACTACCAGTTGGGAGTCGCTGTTGATCACGATTTGCTTGATTGAGAGCTCCCGTGCGAGTTCAAGCCCTACAATAACAGCTTCGTACTTTGCTTCATTCTTATTTATTGGATAACACTTGATAGCTTGCCGTGCCTTTTCACCCGTGGGTGATATTAAGACTATGCCTAAGCCGACACCTTTTATATTTGAGGAGCCATCGCTGAATAGGGTCCATAGACCCGGATTAGCACCGTTAAAAAGTTGTAACTCCTTTTCTACTTCAGGGACAATGCTATTACTAAAGTCAACAACAAAATCAGCTAGTATTTGAGACTTAATTGCAGTCCTATGCTGATAGATTATTTCATGCTCACTTAATTCTATGGCCCTCTTGGCTAATCTTCATGAAAATTCATGTTTATGCATAATATTTCTTAAAGGATATGAAGTCACAACGGTGATTGGGTGGCATTGAAAATATGGTCGTAATTTTCTAGATGCCATTATTAAAGCTAAGGCTAACTTTTCCAGATGTGGATATCTAGTCTCAGCATCTAGCAAAGTTTTACTTACATAATAGATAGGTGATTGCTTACCTTTTTCTTCTCTTACCAGTACTGCACTTACAACAATTTCTGAAACAGCCAGGTAGATGTACAATCTTTCCCCTTCTTTTGGCTTTGAAAGCAGCGGTGGTTTCGATAGATAAATCTTCAGATTCTTGAGGGCTTGCTGACATTCTTCAGTCCATTCGAACTGATTCTGCTTTTTGAGAACTGAGAAGAATTTAAAACTTTTTTCGGAAGACTTAGAAATAAATCTTCCCAAAGCTGCTATTCTCCCTGTTAGTCTTTAAACTTCCTTTTTATTTGTTAAAATATCAGGTATTTTTTCTATAGCTTTAATTTGAGCGGGATTTACCTCTATTCCTATGTTCGATACAAGGAAACCCAAAAATTTCCCCGATTGCACTCCAAAAGCACATTTTCTGGATTTAGCTTCATATTATACCTGCCTAAAATATCAAAAATAGTAGAGAGATGCTGGAAGTGGTCTTTTTCTTGTGTTGATTTTACCAATATATCATCAATATAGACTTCCATCGTCTTTCCAAGATGTTCTTCGAACATTTTAGTCACTAACCTTAGAAAGGTGGCTCCAGCATTTTTCAAGCCAAAAAGCATAATTTTATAACAGTAAGTCCCCCTGTTTGTAATGAAGGAAGTTTTTTCCTCATCTGAGGAATCGTTTTTAATCTGATTATAACCAGAATATGCATCTAAAAATCTCAATAATTCATGACCTGATGTGGCATCAATCATTTGATCTATATGTGGCAATGAGAATGAATCTTTGGGCATGCTTTATTTAAGTCGGTCAAAAACTTGTTGGTTGATTTCCCAATGCACACGCAAGTGTACGTGGTCGACAAGTAAT
>ML381337.1:4706-16908 GCA_005239525.1 Nicotiana knightiana
GCGCTACAGCCCGTGCTAATGGGGTTTAACACTGCCCGGTAGATCACTGGACTAGCGAGGGCGCGCTAGTCTCGCGCTAGTGCCCGCGCTAGTGGGGTTTCCTACTGTCTTGACAAATCTCCAGCCTTCAAATCACTTCGCAAGCAAAGCAACCATTTTACCGCATGTCAAGCAGTCAGATGACATATGAAAAGGCTGGAGGCGGTGACGAAAATGATACAATGAAAAAGAAGAAAAAGAAGGCANAATACTGAAAAGTGATATTCATAATCTTTGTGAACTTGATTATTGAGAATTGAGTGGTCTAACAACAATAATTGATAGGTTAATTCCCTGTGGGATTCGACTCTGGGCTAAATACTCATATATATTTGCAACGCCCGTTTAGTCTTTTTATAAGAAACAATTGAGCGTGATCAAATTTGGCGCCGTTTCCGGGGAATTTAACGGTGTTATCATTTAGAGTTGGAAGAAATACAAAATTCTTAAGTATAGTCAATTTTCTTCAATTTTCATCTATACATTGAAATTTTAACGTTTGCTAACTTGGTTGTACCGGTGCATGCGTAGAAACTCATCGAGAACTGGTGAAGTATTTGAAGCCTTATCAGACCCCGAGAAAGTTTTCAAGGCCTTAAACCGGGTCAACTGGAAAAGCAAACAACAATCATGAATTGAACAACTTGAACACGACATGGAAGATCCAAACAATAAGAACAACAACGGGGACGATGTGGTAGACCCAGTTGCGCAGATAGGGGTAGAGGCTCCTTTATATGACTGGGCACAACCCACGGCAGAGAATTTGGCCACTGCGATACTAGTCCCTCAAATACAGGCTGAGTCCTTTCAAATTACAAATAATATGTTGCACTTGTTGCATAACAAGCGACTATTTTCAGGTTCATACATCGAGGACCCCCAACAACATTTGAAGAATTTTCTGTCGATTTGAACGCTACTCAGGAAGCGATAATACTGTTGTTGTTTCCATTATCAGTGACAGGTGTAGCCTAGACTTGGCTAAACTCGCTCCTCATCAATTCCATTACCACATGGGATGAGTTAGTTAAGGAATTCATGAAAAAAATTCATCCACCCAATAAGACAGCTGAACAAATTGATGAAATCTTGAGCTTCTGACAGAAGCCAGTTGAAACATTACAGGAAACATGGGAACGATTTAAGGGAATGTTGATTATCTGTCCACACCATGGTATTCTGAGCAGATGTTGGGGCAGCATTTTTATATGGGTCTGACTGATACTGTAAAGACAAATATGTGAAATATAATTTTTGAGAATTTAATTTTGTTTTATTTGACTTTGGTCAACGTTTTCAGTAAAAGAACATGTACCCCATTTTCTGACGGTCCCGGAAGGTCCGTAGTGAAATATGGGACTTGGGCGTATGCCCGAAATCGAATTCCGAGGTCCCTAGCTCCAGAAATGAACTTTTGAAGAAAATTGTTAGACTGAAATTTAAAGGAATTAATGAAATTGATTAATGTTTGAACTCGTAGATATCGGGTCCGTATTTTGGTTTCGGAATCTGGTACAGGTTTATTATAATATTTAAGTCATATCTGTGAAATTTTGTGTGAATCAGAGTTTATTTGACGTGATTCAGACGTCTGGTTGAGAAGATAGTGAATTTGAAATGTTCTTGAGGAATTCATGAGTTTCGATGCTAAATCCGTAGTTTTAGGTGTTGTTTTGATGATTTGATCGCACGAGCATGTCTGTAAGATGTTTTTGTACTTCTGTGCATGTTTGTTTTGGAGCCCCGAGGGCTCGGGAATCATCCCGGCAATGCGCGAGTAGAGTTAACTCTCAACAAGGGCTGCTGGTGCACCAGTTCTGGTGTGCCCGCACTTGCGAGCCTTGAGCCGCATGTGTGAGCGACAACCTGCAAATGCGACCCAAGCCAGCCTTTCCTTTTCCGCAGATGCGGACATTCACCGCAGAAGAAGAACATGGTCCGCAGGTGTGGCCCCAGTGACCCAGTTCCTTTTTCAAAGAAGCGGAAGCCCTCCCCCACGTGTGCAAGCGCAGGTGCGACCCAAGCACCGCAGGTGCGACCCAAGCACCGCAGGTGCGGTGCGAGGGTCGGGCAATGAGTTCACATTAATTAGAACTCCAGTTGTTTTTCTTCTTATTTTTTCACAAGGGTAGAAGAGTTAGGGCGATTTTCTCAAGACTTTTCTTCCCAAAATCATAGGTAAGTGTTCATTAACTCGTTCCTTCCAATCTTTTACTCTTATACAAAGATTTAACCTAGAAATCTAAGGTTTTCATGGTGGAATTTGGGGATTTTGGGTAGAAATTAGGTATTTTGAAATTTGGGGGAATTTTACCTCAATTGAGGTCGGATTCTAAAACTAATTGCATATTTGGGCTCGGGGGTGAACGGGTAAACAAATTTTCGTCCGAACCTCGAGTTTGGACCAATCGGGTCCGGGGTCAGTTTTTAACTGTTTTTGGGAAAACATAGGAAAACCATGATTAAGCATTTAAGTTAATTCCTTTAACCATAATTAATGATGTTGAACTAATTATGATTAGATACGAGTGGTTGGAGGTAAATTCTAAAGGGAAATTTGTACTTGAGCAGTGAGCGGCCTGCGAAATCGAGGTAAGTGTTGTGTCTAACCTTAACTTGAGGGAATAGGTATTGAGTGACTACTTGCTACTTGTTTTGTTATTGAATATGATGTAGAGGTGAGGTGACGAGTACCTATACGTTGTGGTCGAGTCATAACATGCGAGTGAAAGTTAATTCCTGTTATTCTTGCTATCTTAAAGCCTATTATCTATGATTATTGTTGTTAGTGAAATGTTGGAAGATTTGTATCTGGTTTCGCCGAGATGGATAATTTTGTGAATATTGAGTAGAAATTGAAATAGTAAATGGTGCTAGAAATTATGATGAAATATTGATTTCTTATGAAATTCCTCTTTATATGTTGTTAATGATTCTGTGACAGGTGAGGAACAGAGTAAAGCACGAAGGGTGATGCCGTGCATAATCTATTTATATGGTGAGGAATCACGAAGGGCTATGCCGTGCATAATTTATTTTAATTGTGAGGAAGAGTGTAAAACACGAAGGGTGATGTCATGCATAATTTATTTAAAAGAGTGTAAAACACGAAGGGTGATGTCGTGCATAATTTATCTATATTGTGTGGTGAGAGTAAAAGCACGAAGAGTGATGTCGTGTATTCTTATTTATTATTTGCTAAGGCCGAGAGTAAAAGCACGAAGGGTGATACCGTGCAAGTTTTCTTTCTATTTTAATTGCTTAATTGTTGTTGATCAATGTCTATTTCTGTCTTACATTTTTCTCACTCCTCATGTTAAAATTCCCATTGTATGCTCCCTTCTCATTAATTGTTGTTTACTTTTCTTTGATCGCTGTAGTTTCTACTAGCATGATTATACATGTCCAGGTTTTTTTGTGGTGTCCTGTCCTAGACTCGTCACTACTTCGCCGAGGTTAAGCTCGACAGTTACCAGTACACGGGGTTGGTTGTACTGATACTGCACTCTACACTTTTCTTTGATCGTTGTAGTTTCTACTAGCATGATTATACATGTCCAGGTTTTTTTGTGGTGTCCTGTCCTAGACTCGTCACTACTTCGCCGAGGTTAAGCTCGACAGTTACCAGTACATGGGGTTGGTTGTACTGATACTGCACTCTACACTTCTTGTGCAGATCCAGGATTAGGTACAAGCTGAATTGGAGTTGTAGCAGACTATTCGCATGGAGACATGAGGAAGATCTGCTGACGTCCGCAGATACCTGGAGTCTCTTCCTTATCATTCAGTTATTGTTTTCTTTTGTTCAAAATAGATATAAATTTTCTTTCAGCCAAATACTTGTAGCAAATTCTTAGTAGTTCGTGAATTGTGACTTCAAACCTGGGGAGCTTGACATTAGTATTAGTTCCGCAATATCGCTTTACTATTTCATTTACTACTTTTGGTATCGTATATTGGATGGTAGTAACATTTCTTATATGCCTTAATTGTTTTAATGTCGTAACCCTCTAGTGTTGGCTTGCCTAGGAAGTATAGCGTTAGGCGCCATCATAATCCCGACGGTGGAAAATCGGGTCGTGACATTCATGTAATTTATAACATGATTAATTTAGTAACTGATTTGGTGTAACAATTACAATCATCATTAAAACATATTTTAGAATAAGACATCAAAACATGTTTTAAAAAGCTTTTACAAAGACAAGAACAATACTGTTGTTTTCACAGACAAAGTAAGTTTCCAATAAGATTTTGTAATAAAAGAGGATCTATATTTTTATTTTCTTGTAACCATAACCAAAAGCTTTTTTTTCTTAAAAAATCTGAGATTTTTCATAATGTACTCACTTGGACTCTTTATTTTTTTTATTAATTTATTAAAATTTTGTTGTGATTTTTCAGGATTTAAGTTATATTAGTGAATTGTAGGAATTATAATATGTTGGGATTATTCCCAAACAATTTAGGATCTGCTACAAAAATCTTCTTTTTTTTCTTTTAATCTAAATTCATATTAAATTAAATATTTATCCTGAGTTTCTTTCCTACCTGTTTTATTCTAATTGCAACTATAGTCTATGTTAGCTTAGAAAATCATGCCTAGTTGCCTTGAATTGCCTATTTGCTTAAATTGTCTTAATTGCACTACGTGAAGCATGTTAGACTAGAATTACTTGTTGCCTTGTATTTTTGCACTCTAATTCTGAACGTCTTCTTGTTGTGCCTGTATATTTACCTTGGGACTACGGGACGTTATCCCGGGAGATCCCCCTGCACATTTACTTTGGGACTACGGTACATTATCCCGAAAGATCCCCCTGCATATTTACTTTGGGACTACGGGGCGTTATCCCGGGAGATCCCCCTGCACATTTACTTTGGGACTACGGGACGTTATCCCGGGAGATCCACCTGCACATTTACTTTGGGACTACAGGACGTTATTCCGGGAGATCCCCCTGCACATTTACTTTGGGACTACGGGACGTTATCCCCGGAGATCCCCCTGCATATTTACTTTGGGACTACGGGACGTTATCCCGGGAGATCCCCCTGCACATTTACTTTGGGACTACGGGATGTTTTCCCGGGAGATCCCCCTGCACATTTACTTTGGGACTACGGGACGGTATCCCGTGAGATCCCCCTGCATATTTACTTTGGGACTACGGGACGTTATCTCGGGAGATCCCCCTGCACAGATGATGATCCTTCGGTTATACATATGATGGACTTTGGGACTGTATCCCGGGAGATCCACTAGACAGTCGAGAAAAGGACTACAGGACGGTATCCTGGGAGATCCTCATTGTTACCATTGTTATTGAGTTGTTCATATTCCGTGTTTACTGTTCTTCTGTTTTCTTATTGCCTTGTTTGACCTGACTTACTTCACTGTTGTATTCATTATTACTGTCTGTTTTCATACTGTAAATCCCTATTATATTGTTTGACCTCAGTAGGGCCCTGACATTCCTCGTCACTACCCGACCGAGGTTAGGCTTGGCACTTACTGAGTACCGCTGTGGTGTACTCATGCCCTTCCTACGCATGTTTTTCATGTGCAGATCCAGGTACCTCCACTCAGACGCACTATCCCCGAGGTTGAGAGATACAGCAGAGACTTCGAGGTACATCTGCCGCGTCCGGAGACAAGGAGTGTCTATCTTATTCCAGCTTTTGTGAAAATTTTATCCTTCCTTACAGTTGTGTAGACATTCTAGAGTTAGAGATGTGTATTATATTCTGTTAGCCTGTGGTTCCCGTGAGTTTTCGGTTTTTGGGGTGATATTGTAGACTTCCGTATTATTTTGGGTTTTATATGCCAAGTGGTATTTATTTACAGTCTTTCTTTAAGATTGTTCCTTTTTTACTTAATTATTTCGCAAGTTATATTGATATTCCGCATTGCTAGGCTTACCTAGTTATAGGGACTAGGTGCCATCACGACATGTTCACGGAGGGTGCACTGGGGTCGTGACAAGTTGGTATCAGAGCTCTAGGTTCATACAAGTCACGAGACACATGCCGATTTATTAGAGTCTCACTGATCGGTACGGAGACGTCTGTACTTATCTACGAGAGGCTATGTAACTGTTTAGGAAAAATCTTCACTTCATTGATTTCCTTGTCGTGCAATATTTTTGACATCAATTCTAAACTTCTGTTTTCTATTCTCTCACAGATGGTTAGGACACATTCTACTCGGGACGATCAGGTGACCGTGCCCCCAACAGCAGCCGCCAGAGGCAGGGGTCGGGGTAGAGGCCGAGGACACGCACGTGGTGCAACGAGAGCACCTACGCGAGCTGCCGCCTAGGTACCACCAGCAGATCCAGCCGAGGTCCAGACACCTGACACGCCTACTGCCACTACTACTCCAGCCCTTCAGGAGGTATTAGCTCAGTTCATGTCTGTGTACACCACTCTTGATCAGGCAGGGTTTCTCCCCCTTGTTGTAGCCACATCCCAGGCCGAGGGAGGAGCACAAACTCCCACTGCCCGCACTCCTGAGCAACGAGTGCATGTGGAGCATGTCCCAGAGATCATTCCTGAGCCGTCTGTAGTGCCAGTTCAGCCCGAGGAAGGGTCAGCTGCTTCGGAGGACGAGCAGCGGAGACTTGAGAGGTTCAAAAAGTATGACCCTCCGGTATTCAGTGGACTAGCATCAGATGATGCCTTAGGGTTTCTAGAGGAGTGTCACCGTATTCTTCGCACTATGGGCATAGCCGGATCTAGTGGGGTTTCCTTTACTACCTTCCAACTTCGCGGAGCCGCCTATGATTGGTGGCGTACCTATGAGTTAGACAGTCCAGACGAGGCTGCTTCACTGAACTGGACCCAGTTCTCAGATATGTTCCTGAGTGAGTTTGTTCCTCAGAGCCTCAGGGACGCATGGCACTCATAGTTTGAGCATTTGCGCCAGGGTGCTATGACAGTTTCAGAGTATGCTATCCATTACACCAGATTGGCTAGGCATGCACCGGCTTTGGTTGCTACTGTCCGTGAGAGGGTTTGCCGGTTCATTGAGGATCTTGTCCTACCCATCATATCTAGCATGGCTCGAGAGTTGGAGATGGACATTCCTTATCAGCAGGTAGTGAGCATTTTTAGGAGGATCGAGGGTATGCTCGCTAGGGAGCGAGAGGAGAGGGAGGCCAAGAGGTCTCGAGAGTCGGGCCACTACTCTGGTTCCCGTACCCCAGAAGCAGGTCGTCATGGTTGGGGTTATATGGTCCGCCTAGTTCATTCAGCTCTTCCAGCAGCCAGCGGTACCCCAGCTCTACCCAGGCCTCAAGAGCCTTATTATACACCTCCAGTTTCTAGCGCGCCTCCCGCGTGGGGTGCTTTCAGAGGTCAGTCTAGCAGACCTGGCCCAAGACAGTCACAAACGCCACGTCCTCCCAGAGCTTGTTTCGAGTGTGGCGATACACGCCATGTGGTTAGGGACTACCCCAGACTTTTCAGCCACAGCGTGCTCAGCAGGGTTCTCAGGCCATGATCACAGCTCTAGCTGCTACTCCACCTGCCCAGCCAGCTAGGGGCGGAGGTCGGGAGGTAAAGGTCACCCTCGAGGGGGAGGCCAGGCCAAATATTATGCTATTCCTGCTCGTACCGAGGTTGTTGCCTCTGATTCTGTCATCACATGTATTATACTAGTTTGTCATAGAGATGCATCGGTTTTATTCAATCTAGGCTCCATGTATTCTTATGTGTCTTCTTATTTTGCTCCGCATTTGGGTATAGCCCGAGATTCTTTGGGTTCTCCAATTTATGTTTCTACTCCTGTGGGGGATTCTCTTGTTGTGGACCGCGTTTATCGATCGTGTTTGGTTACTATTCGTGGTTTTGAGACCAGTGTGGATTTATTGTTACTTGATATGGTGGAGATTGGCGAACCAAGCATAATAGACCAGTGTGGATTCAATGCCATACCACCCCGTGGATAATAGTCAAGCTGATTCAATGAATAAGGTCATCATCAACAATCTAAAGAAGCATTTGGATAAAGCCAAAGGAAACTGGCCTGATGAGTTACCAGCGGTACTATGGGCATACAGAATAACTTCAAAAACAGCCACGGGAGAAACCTCGTTCGCACTTGTCTATGGCTCAGAAGCCTTAATACTTGTGGAGATTGGCGAACCAAGCATAAGGTTCCCTTGTATTAATATCAAAAAATTATTACCTATGAAAAATAGTTACCAAATACAAGTGTATATCAAATCTGTTAATAAAAACAGTTGCAACATGAGTTTTAGACGATAATCAAACACGTGTAAAATGTCGTGGAAGTTCAAACAAAAAAAAACTTTCCTTGGAAACATTCTTAAAAATGTGTAAAATTCCTATCACTCTATTTCATTATCATGAAGTTGAGACGTCTTCTTCATGTCAATCATAAAGGGCCCTCTTTCATAAATGAAGCCTACTACAAAAAGGCTCACAAACAACGTACCTACTATGAAAAGGTACGAGTGATTACAACATCCTCATGCAAATATTCAGAGGTAAAAACAAAAACCTCGAAACATAAACATGCAAAAGACTTAAGAGTAAATATGAAAGTCGAAGCAATAAGTCTTAATTTTCATATATTCCAAAAAAGCGGCTAAGTAAGAACTAAGTACAAAGTACTTAGCCGCATATAGTTTATACATCAAAATGCCCCTAGGTTCTCCATGGCTTTCTTAGTTTTAGGTATTTCAGCACTAAGTCGAAACCCTCTTGACTCATTTCCGTCAATGTGTCAAGGCGAGAATTCATATATGCCCAGCTCACATCAACAACATCTACCTCTTCAAGATCTTCATAATCCATTGCCCATAGTTGAAGCTTAGCTCTCGAAGGAGTGGATCCTAGACTCCTAAGTCTACCACCCCTCCGACCCCTATTTGGAGCAGAAGATGGCGTTAAATTCTCAATATCTATTACTCTCTGAGGTTGATTTGAAGAAGACATGTTTNTCTTAATTTTCATATATTCCAAAAAAGCGGCTAAGTAAGAACTAAGTACAAAGTACTTAGCCGCATATAGTTTATACATCGAAATGCCCCTAAGTTATCAGTTGGGGACTTTTGAAAGATCCAAGTTTACACCCGATGGAGCTGGGGGTAACCACCAATCAAATAAAAAAAAGGGGGTGAATCAGCACTTTAATCTTCTCGAGAAGGAGGATTGACTTCTTCATCAGCAGGAGGAACGGGAGCAACTAGGGATGAAGAGGCACAAGCAGAAGGAGTCTCACCATCAGGTGAAGAGAGGTTATGACCTTGTTTAGCCTTCTCCATGGCTTCCTTAGTTTTAGGTATTTCAGCACTAAGTCGAAACCCTCTTGACTCATTTCTGTCAATGTGTCAAGGCAAGAATTCATATATGCCCAGCTCACATCAACAACATCTACCTCTTCAAGATCTTCATAATCCATTGCCCATAGTTGAAGCTTAGCTCTCGAAGGAGTGGATCCTAGACTCCTAAGTCTACCACCCCTCCGACCCCTATTTGGAGCAGAAGATGGCGTTAAATTCTAAATATCTATTACTCTCTGAGGTTGATTTGAAGAAGACATGTTTGCAAAGGCAAGAAAAAGTTCTTTACAAAAGACAAAGTTAGAAAGTGTTTCGTGGAAGCAAAGAAAAGAAGAAAGGTATTTATACTTGAGGACAACCTCAAACATGGAAAAATATGATAATAATAATAATAATAGTAATAATGATGATGAAAAGTCATAATTGAAGGTGTCACTTCGGGACTGACGCAGCCGCAGAAAGCCCTAAAAAGTTTCGAGTAACTGCAGAACCAATTTGAGAAGGACACATGGTTTGAGGATTAAATAGAAGTGAAAAACGACGCCTATGATTCAGAGAAGGATACAATGTTTCGAGGTAAAGCGGCGGAAAAATATTCCCGCCATAAATGCGTATCCACTTACCAAATATTAATCGATAAATAAATGGTAAGTGGGGGGACTATCTGTATTGGTAAAAAAGAGTCTCACACGTTAGCTGATTCTAGACAACTCAGCCGGATAGGTGGACCAAGGGAAACGCGATAGCTGGACGTGATTATATAAAGAGATACAGAACAAAGAGGCACGGATCAATAAACCATCGAGTCCATCAGCAACGGGAAACTCAACCTGATCAAGACAGGGAAGAGACACGGTCAGAAGGAATCTGGACAAAGCTACGGGCAAATTCAAGGACCCACAATTGATTACTCGTACGTTATGTAACCGTACCCCAATTACCGTTATCCTTTGTAACGCCCCATTAATATCATAATTAGTCATTAATGGGCAATCATAGTTGGAGTTTTACGTTATATCAAGGAATCTTCTTTATAAGATACGGGAATACAACTTGTAAAGAATCATCTAATTTTCTAATACAATCTACTTTACTTTTTTATATTTCTACAGTATTGTCTATTACTCGTTTCTCTTTATTTCCTTGATTATCGGAAACCCGTGTTTATCCTAGAAATAGCTTTGGTCAAAGGATCTAATTCTTTAGTTAAACAATCATCATCTAAACTTGATATGTATAATAATTTCATTAGTTACATTTGATTTATAACAAACGTGTGAGGGTATGTGTAATGTGTCTCCGTGTGATCTATAAGTTGAGAGTTTGAGCCCTGAGTCAGCCATTGATGCTTGTGTCGGGGAAGATTTCCTATATCACACTCTTTGAGGTGCGGTCCTTCCCAGACTCTGTGTGAGCGCAAAATACTTTGTGTACAAGACTGTCTTTTTGTGTGTGGGGATATGAAAATTATGTAAAGAAAAAGCACATAAGAAAACCATATATATAATATAGAAGAAAACAAAATGTAAACAATGAACAATAACAAATTCATTTCTTACGGCACATCATCACAATAAATAAACATAGTAAACTTTATTTAGATTCATTATATCGAATTTCTATTTAAAGACTCAACCAATTGGATGGCATGGATGAAAACATTGTTGCATTCATTTCGGATACAAATTTTGGATCAGCTACACCTATATTTGATTGTAACTCATCATTTTCTCAGCCAAATCTTTTTCAAGTTCGCCAATCTCTTTCTTCAGTTTCGCAAGTCTTTCCAAATTAGTTGGCTTGAAAATTTCCAATGTAGATTCTTCTTTTCCCTCCTCATTTATTGCCTTCTTTTTCTTCTTTTTCATTGTATCATTTTCGTCACCGCCTCCAGCCTTTTCATATGTTGTCTTACTGCTTGACATGCGGTAAAATGGTTGCTTTGCTTGCGAAAATCACTCGACAACCGATTCTACATTTGGGTTCCCACATAGAAAAGGTTCGGCAGTAATTGAAAAAATTATGATGGCTATTGATAATAGGTTGAATTCACATAGTTTAGCATATATTTATACTCTAACTTAATGAGGTTTCACGGTCTTAAGTGAGTTAAATGATGATAAATTGGCTCTAATGGTGATTTTTGGGTTTCACAGGAGTACAATAAGACATTGAGGACTTATGACGGTGATCCGGACGAATTTGAAGAATAATAGACCATGGGGTAACTCCGAAGTGATTTGAAGGCTTGAGATTTGTCAAGACAGTATGAAACCCCACTAGCGCGGGCATTAGCGCGAGACTAGCGCGCCCGTGCTAGTCCAATGATCTGCCGGGCAGTGTTAAACCCCATTAGCGCGGGCTGTAGCACGAGACTAGCGCGCCCGCGCTAGTACAAACAAAAAAAATACGATGGTAAGGGTAATTTTGGGAGTTTGGGGCCAATCCACTTAACCTATAAAAGGTTCAATTTTCCCAAAGGAGCAGATTATCTAGGTTTAAAGTTTAGAATAAGAAAAAGCAAGGGCAAGAGGCAAGGAGAGCAATTGGGCATCAATCCACATCTCCTTCTCTTGCAATTTTTATAATAGTCATGAATTCTTTTGTAGTTTTCATTATTGTTATGAGTAGCTAATTGTTTTAATCTAAGGTTTTGGTGGAACCCGTTGGGGAATGACGTTATTGTGATATTAATATAGTTTTGATTGGTTGTTAATCTCTATTTGTTCAACTACGTTCTTGTTGTAGTTAATTGAATGGCCATCAATTAGTTGTGCCTATTTATTATGTATCTACTTGAGCGAGAGTGCATATTTAGGTAGTTGTTTGAACAACATCACTCCCGGAGT
>ML381345.1:0-70088 GCA_005239525.1 Nicotiana knightiana
CCCCCCCTCATCCTTTATATAGTAGGAGAATTCTACTTATGGTACAATTATAAAAACAGAAAAAAATCTCATGATTGGCTCAATAACCGGTCTTGATTTGATACGTGCCGAGATTTTCGCCATGATCCTTGCTCAATCACGGATATCTCGGCTTTCTGTTATTCGACTTAAATGGCTTTCTTCGGTCTTGTTCGATGCTTATCCTGTTTGGTCTCGTCCTCAGCTGGTCTCGGTCTGAACTGGTCCTCGAATTACGAGCTTGGTAATATATCTTCAGGTCGCGAGATAACGTAACATGGGATCGATCTCGGCCTACCATCCTGGTCTCCATTAATCATACAAAATCAGGCGAGCCCAGTTTTGACTATATACAGATAGTCCCCTCGTTTCTCAGAAATAAGATGATGAGAAATGAAATGAATCTTCGGGCTTCATTTTTTCGATCGATGACATCATTGGCTGACTCGATCATAACGTAAGCAAACGTACCGTCGATTCAGTAACCAAGGCATTAAATGCTTGTCAGGCGTTGGTCGGCCACTAAGCGACTCTGAACCATCGCCTTCAACCTATAAAATTTCGATTCTTTCTTCATTCAAACCTTTACAACCATTACCTTCCCTGTTTTTGCTCTCAAAGAACTCTTGCTTCTCACTTCTCATACCTAATTTTTCTGAATTCTAATCGATTTTTGCATTATCTACCTTTCACAAATGGAAAAGACATCCAAAACTGGGCCCCAAAAAGGGGATATGTCTTCATCGCGCTCCGCCGGTGGCGCAGCTGCGGCGAAGTCCCCCCTTGAGGAATATGTTCTGACGGGGTGCCCGACGGTTGCGGACTTCAAAAAAAAAAAAGAACCCTTCGGTACCGGGCCGGTGTGAACCGATGTCAAGGTACATCTGCACCATTACCAAGGGCCTCCTTGATAAGGTTAAAGAGGAGTGGAACTGGGTAAACAAGGACGTGGTTGTTCCCTCCCCTGAGGAATCGATCACCACATATGTAGAGGGGTACTTAAATGTTTATACTTACCCCTTCACATTGATTCCCCTAGATCCCGTAATAATGGCCTTATGCCAAAGGTACAATATTACTTTGGGACAGATTCACCCATCGTTCTAGAAGATCGTTGTCCTCCTCTGTTTCTTCTCCAGCAAAATCTAGGGTTACTCCTTTACCCTCGACCATCTAATGCGTTTATACAGTCCCCGAATCTATCGAGGGTTAATCAAGCTCTCGCGTCGGGACAGCAAGGCCCTATTCTCCAGCCTTGACGATAACCGCGACCGAGGTTGGATGGGCAAGTTTGTCCAATAAGGACATCGGACTTGAGTATGCCTTTCCTTCCGAAGATATGCCTTTCCTGGAGAAGTGGAATTTTAATCATAAGTATATTTGCCTTGAGTGCTCATTTTTCCATTCCTCTTCTCTTCGGTCGTTACTCACTTTTACTTTGTTATCGCAGCTGTGGCCCAAATGCCGGACATGGTTCCAGAGTTAAAAAGATGGGTTGAGAACCTAGTATCTCAGAGGCTCTACTCCGAACGGGCATGGATGGAGCTTTCCAAGGGTCGATGGGAAGCTCGCAACCACGGTGAGCTTCCGCTTTCTATTTGTTTTTCACTTAAAAATTTCTCCTTTCTCAGTTAACTTGCTTCCTTTCCTTAGCGGGTCTCGGTAAATATGTCCCGATGAGACCTCCTACCGGCGATGAAGAAATCCTCCCTCAACCATCAGCTCCGAAGCCGGTTAACGAGAAAACAAGAAAAAGGGCCTCGAGTCTGTTGGGCTCGGAAAAGAAGAGGCTGATGAAGAAACCACGCAAGCCTAAGGGAAACATTATTTCCCTATTTGTGGAGTCAGTCCACCGACTAAGGGATGAGTCAAAAGAGGAAGAACATGAAGAAGAAAAAGGGGTCGGGCTGGTGACTCGCCTGAGGGTTGCCGTTTCGGCACGGAAGTCCTCTGAATCAAAGGCAATCAATGAAGGAGCTTCGACCGAGGTTCCTGAGCCGGAAGCCATCTCGTCCTCATCCCTATCTAAGTAGGGAGAAGAAGATCTTCAAAGCAAGATTCCCCGAGCATCGGGAGAGGTTCCTGGGGTCGAACCCAGTGTGGTCAACATCTCGAATTCACCCCAGATTTCCGATGCCATGATTCAAGAAGCAAACATGTTGGACGGGCAGTGGGTGGATCTCCACAGCTTTTTTGATGGGATCGAGGCGACCACTTCTGAAGAGATTCTGGTTTCGGTGACCTATCGATGCCGAAAAAAGGTGTCATCGATGGGGGCAACCGGGTCTCCATCAATCTCAAAGCTGGTGGACTAATTTACGGCTTCGAGTGCCGATCCAAGCCGCAAATGACATTTGGTCCTGACCGTCCCTGAGGATGCTCGAGTTTTTTCCTCCCTGATCGGAGTTTCCTATTATTTGAGTGTCTTACTGAAGAAGACCAGTCGGTAATGAATGTCGTGGGGGCCGCTGGTTTGTTCAACGAGGCCCAACACGCACTAAACCAGGTAATCTTCGAATTTTATTTCATACTACCTAACACTTTTTTCTTTCTTTTGTAGGCTTCGGTATTACATCATAAAGCCTTTGTCAGGGTCCGTGAGGAGCACAAGGCCAAAGTACGGAACCTCACTAAGAAGAATGATACCTACCGGCTCCTCAGTGAAAGACTCCAGGCCGATCTGGTCACGGCTCGGGAGGAGCATACCGACATGGCCGAACAGGTATTCCGAATGCTCCATGATAGTGATGTTGAGTTAAAGATAACAACTAACGATCCAATTCTGCAGATCCGACAGAGGCTCGATCAAAGTGATCAGCTCATCAAGTAAGTGGATGACGTTCGTGCCGAGGCCAATGTCTTTAAAGGGAGCATGCATGTCTTGGCTGGTATGAAGGATGCCACTCAGGCTGAGTTGGCGTCGGCTGAGACTCAGCTTCGAGCTGAAAAAGAGAAGAACTTGGTGCAAACCGAGAAGATTAGGGAGCTCTAGTCTCAGCTGGATTCGACCAGAAGCAAATTCGAGGAGGCTAAATCTGAGGTGGTCAAAGCCGGCATCCAGGCCGATGAGGAGGTGGCCCAGTTCAAAGCTGATGTCGAGGCCATCCACATCAAATCCAGGAGCATGATCGATCATGCGAAGTGGAAAGCTCGGAGGAGGCCCTAGAAGATGCTCAAGCCCACGATTTCAATATAGCAGCCGAGGTTGATAACGCCCGAGAAGAAGAACACTAGGCTCGGGGGTTGGCCTTCCCCGAGGATGAATCCGATGAGCGAGAAGAAAAAGATCTTGAGGAAGAGGACTTCGTTCCAACGAAGACCAAGCTCCATGGGCCTTAGTATTTTTTACTTTTTTTCCGTATTTACCTTTTCTCTGGGGCCACTTTTGGGCCGTTTGTAAAGGATATTGATCGGGCTATGCTGCTCTTGTAAATAATTTTTTGACATATATATAAAAAAATTCTTCCTTTGTGCCTTATTCATTTGCTTCATTTCTGCCTTATGAAATTGTATTATAAGGTCCGAGGTTGAGACAATTCGATCGAAACCGAACTAGTATAGCTTTTACGATCGAGTAAGTGCTTGCTCGAACTCGAAGTTAGGTAACCCTTAGTTTTTTTATTTGAGTGAGGATGGTCTCTCGAACTCAAAGAAAAGAATAGCCCTTAGGCTTTTGTATTAGGCCGATATGGCCTTTATAAAAAGATTGTTTATGGCTTTCTCCCCTTTTCGGCTTGAAGAAGTTTTTTATCATTTGTATTTGTAAAATTTGTAATGCCTTAGCATGAAGTAAGGAATTGTTCGAGAGTTAGAAAAACTTGGTACTTATTAGAGTTTTCGAGGCATGATATTATCAAAGCCTTTTATGGTTTTTCCCGGGATAGCCTTTTTAACCGGTTTATGAAAGAATTCGAAGGCCTATTTCGTTATGGAATTCGGACGTCTCCGATCCGTGTTATTTTAGTCATAGCCTCTTAGTTCAGGATTTGCCCATTGGGCTTATTTTCCCGTTTTGCTTCGAGCTTGCCCAAAGTGTCAGTCCTCGAGTGGGGTGGCTGTGGCCTTAAATATTCGAGGGTTGCGCAAAAGGTCTTATAACCTTGAAGTTTTAATAATCCGATCTTGTTTATTGTTCGAACGACAGTCCCCAATTGTAGGGGTAACTATTCGAACTCCGGTTATGATCAGCCCTTAAGCATGTTTCCATAACAGTTCGATAACATGAAATATTAAAGTAGAAAACTTTTCTAAGGCAAGAGATATCAACAAGGAAAAACACTTATCTTTATAAATTCTTATACATGCGTACATATTTTGCGTCACGGCTCGAGCAACCTATGTGGGAACGGTTCGTTCGACCGTTTGGCCCTTATAAATTCTATCTACCGAGACCCTACCGATATGAAGTAATTTCCTCGTGACAATCAAGGCAATGCCCGCCAGGATTCAAGGTTGATTGCAAAGAAGCCTCGGATACTGTTGAATTTTTCTAAGTTAGCATGATCAATAGTTGCCTCGTTAAAAACCTCGCCGGAAAACCCATTTGGCATAAAATTGGTCTAAGATAAAAAGAGTGGAACGCGTGGTTTCAGACCTAAAGACTTCGTGCCAAAGATCCCATCACTGTTTTTGATCGAACACCTACAAGAGTTAGTTTAAAATTTAAATGATAATAGAAAAGGGTCGTACCTTAGCAGTAGTATTGTTTTAGGAGCGATACGTTTCAATTGTTCGGTAGTTGTTCATCGTTCATTGTGTGGAGCTTGTAGGATCCTTTTCTAATGATTTCGAGGAGCTGATATGGTCCTTCCCAGTTCGTACCCAGTTTTCCTTCATTCGTATTTCAGCTGTTGAGAGTGACTTTTCTTAGAACCAAGTCCCCGATATTAAAATACTGTAGATTGGCTCTTTGATTGAATATCTTTTGATTCGCTGTTTTTTTGCGGCTAATCGGACGAGGGCAACTTCGCGTCTTTCATCCAATAATTCTAGGCTCGTATTCATGGCCTTGTTATTTGATTCTTCGGTTGTATATGATGTGCCGGAGAATTTTGGCACATTTAATACCAAATTGCTTAGATTAAAGCTTGTTTGAAGAGCATTTACCTTTTATATTTATAGAATTTTGATGTTTTGTAGTGCATGAGGCTTAAACACTCAAAAACATGGAAAAGAGATCAAAGGAGATAAAAAGTGAGGAAATCAACACTATGTGATCACATACTTGACAAGAGGACGTCGCAGAACTAACATGCGAATTGCATAATGCACCAAGGGATCGCAGACATCAACAGAAAGATAAGCCAAATTAAAGAGCAAGAATGCGGTCGATTATGCGACCGCATAACTCACATGCGAGCCGCAGAGTTAACCGCAGAATCCCTAGTACCTGATGCTGCCTCAAGAATGCGATGTCAATCTGCGGTCGCATATCAACAATGTGAACCGCAGATCAACAATGCGAACCGCAAATCAACAATGCAAATAGCAGATCAATAATGCGGTGACTACCTGGAAACTAGGGTTTAGAAACGCGAACGCAAAGTTGACCTGAAGGGGTATTTTTGTCTTTTTTGGCCTCGATTTTTAGCCCACTATAAATAGATTTATTAGGATTTTGTGGTTCATTCTTGTCTGGGCTTTAAGGAACATTACCCTATTGAATATTCTCCTCCTTTTTGGAAGCATTAGAGCAAGAAATCCTTGGTTTTGTAAGCATTCATGACACTTATTATTCCTAGCTTTTTGTCATTTATTATATGTAGCTAGCCTTAAATACTAAGGTTGTGGACCCTAAATGGGTGTTATGTATTTGGGTATTTGTCATTGAATATATGCATAATGGGTTGTTGATAATTATTTACTCTTCATTTCATATTTATTGTTAGTGGTTGCAAACATTAACTTATGCCATAAATTCTTTCTTAGCTTGGAAAAGTGGGTTAGACTTGGTAAGAGTAAATATCAGAGACTCAAGGCTTTAAACCTTGTTTAATAGAATCACTTAGGAATAAGTTGGTTTTATTTGTCAATAAGTGATTTGAGTTTTATTTCAACTCTCTTATATTTGAGAAAATTATAAAGAGGAAATTCTACCCTATTATTGGAAAATATTGGGTAGACATTTAGAAATCAATTGCATATCAAGAACTTCCCATTAGAAATATATCGTATTAATACCCATTTGCATTACACTTCATAAAAGGGGACACAATATTGGTCTACTTAATCATACTAATTACAACTTTAATTAATTCTCATTGCCACTACATTTACTAGATTATTACACAACAAACCCCCGTATTCCCTTTCACTAATGGAATGGAATTATGATTTGAGTTAAGAATCACACTATCAAAGTATTATTTTCACACCTATTCCCTGTGGGATTCGACCCCAACCTTATTGGGTTATTATATTTGACTTCGACCGCTTTACACTATTTTAAAGTGTAATTTGAGCGTATCAAACTTTTGGTGCCGTTGCCGGGGAATACAGTTTTGAAATTACTAGTTAGTGTGTACTTCACTTTATATCTGTTTCTATTCCATCACAAGTTGCTTGTTTTGTATTGGTGTCCCAGGTCACAATGGCCGAGCTTTATGGAGAAGAGGAAAATCCTTTCGCCGATATTGAAGAATACATCGACGACTCCAATGCCATCCTTCCACCGGCAGTTGGTGCATCGATATTTAAAGTGGACCATGGAATGATACGGATGCTTAAGGCTGAAGGATTATTTCACAACTCAACTGATGATGATCCCACGCAACACCTAAGGAACTTCTTGGGTGTGTGCTCCATGCACAAACAGACCAATGTGTCAGATGACGCTTTGAGGTTCGGGGTGTTCAAGTACTCCTTAGCGGGAGAGGCAAGGAAGTGGATCCTCAATTTACCCCCTCACACCATCACTACATGGATTGAGCTTGTCCGAGCCTTTTTGTCAAAGTGGTTCCTGGATAGGAAGAAATCTGAGCTTAGAGACAAAATATTTTTCTTTAAGCAAATGCTGGGGGAGCACTTACATGAAGCGTGGGAACGTTTCAAGATGTATCTTGTGAGATCACCGAACCATGGGTTCCCGAAAAACATTTTGATGGAGAAATTTTACATGGGTTTAGACCCGCTCTCCCAGTCAATTGCAAAGAATGCCGCGGATGAATCTTTCATGGATAAGTCATTTTCTAGGATTACTCAAATTTTAGACAAGATGACTATGGCACTCCTTCTCTTGCAAACATGGTCAAGGAGAATCAAGAAAGAGACCAAGTGATTGCAGGTCTTGCCACTAATGTTGATGTATTGAAAAAGATGCTCAAGGAAAATCAAATGAAGAAAGTGCATATGGTGGAAGACATGCAATCAATGGGCAATCAAGAGTGGGAAGAAGCAAATTATGTTCAAAACTCTCAAGGTGGTTACCTCCAACAAAACAATTGGAGGCCAAACCCTCAAGGGCAAGGCCAACAAAATTGGCGCAATGATCAAGGTGGCCAAGGATCTTGGAACAACAACAACAATTATTCCAATAGAAGCTCCAACCCTTATGTACCACCGCGAGGGCAGTATCCCAACTATTCACAATACAAGGAGGGGTCGTCAAGTGAATCAAAAATGGAAGGGATGCTAGAGCGGATTTTGCAAAATCAAGAGAAAAACGATGCAACAATGAGGAATATGTCTGAGGTGGTGGGTTCACCCACTGCTTCGATTCAAAAACTTGAATTGCAAATGAGAGATCTATCAAGAGAGAAAACTCCCAAGCAAAAAGTCACACTTCCAAGTGACATGGTGGTCAACCCAAAAAGCGGCCCAGGGGGTCGACATCTCATTGCATGGCCATCACAACGAGAGTGGTAAGGTGATTCAAGACGAGACTGAGAAAGTGATTGATGTCGAGAACATAGATCAAGGAGAGGAAGCACAAAGTGAATTGCCGGTAGTAGTGTAGGTTGAGGAAATCCCCCTAGAGGATGAGATTCAAAGAGAAAGAAAAGGAAAGGCCGTGGAAAAGGCGAAGGAGACCTCAAAAGCTCCTCTACCAATTCCTAGGCCTAACCCTCCATTTCCTTAAAGGCTTGCACGAAGAGTGGATGATGGGATGTTTGAAAAATTCTATGACATCTTGAAGCAATTGTTGGTGAATATTCCATTCTTGGAAGCTTTCCAAGAAATGCCGGGGTTCGCCAAGTACTTGAAAGAGTTGATGACAAAGAAGAGAACAACAAAGAATGAGGTGGTAAATTTGACTCACCGGGTTAGTTCAATAATTGCTACATCAACCGTGGAGATGAAGGGAGACCCGGGAGATTTTACTATCCCATGCACCATTGGATTGAGAAATTTTGCTAGAGCACTTTGTGACAACGGTGCTAGTATAAATTTGATGCCTCTTGCTATTTACAATCAAGAGGGATTGGGATTTCCAAGACCAACTAGCATGCGTTTGCAAATGGCCGATCGAACCATAAAGAAACCCTTGGGAATTGTTGATGATGTTCTAGTGAAGGTGGGGAAGTTCATTCTCCCGACGGACTTTGTCATCTTAGATTGTGCGGTGGATAAGGAGATTCCTATCATTTTAGGAAGACCATTCCTCGCAACTGGAAGAGCATTAATGGATTCGGAAAGACATGAAATCAAATTCTGAGTGAATGATGAAGAAGTTATATTCCAAGCAAGCAAGGGGTTGAAATTTCCAAGCACATATGAGGGGATCTCGGTAGTTGATGTTGTTGACGAGGTGGAAGATACCGTTGTGATGAAACTGGAAGAAGAGGGCCTCGGCGAGGCGTTGGCGGCAATTTTGGTAAATTTTGATGATGAAAACATTGAGGGTTATGCGGAGATAGTCAATGCATTGGAAGAGCATGGGTCCTATACATATGCACCAAAGAAGCTTTCCCTCGACCTAAAAAATCGAATGACACCGCCCGCAAAGCCTTCAATCATGGAGCCACCACACCTTGAGCTCAAACCACTCCCATCGCACTTGAGGTATAAATTTATTGGCTCTAATGATACTTTACCCGTAATCGTGTCTTTTTTGTTGAATGATGTGCAGGTTGATGCATTGCTAATTATCTTGCGGGAGCTGCGACAAGCGATTGGATGGACAATAGCGGACATCCGAGGAATTCCTGGAGGAATTTGTGAACACAAAATCCAACTCGAAGAAGGGAGCAAACCAAGCATAGAGAATCAAAGAAGATTAAATCCCTCTATGCAAGAGGTAGTCAAGAAGGAGATAATCAAATGGTTGGACGCCGGGGTTGTCAACCCCATTGCGAATAGTCCATGGGTCAGTCCAGTGCAATGTGTGCCAATAAAGGAGGCATGACGGTGATCCATAATGAAAAGAATGAACTTATCCCTACGCGGACGGTCACCGGATGGAGAGTGTGCATGGACTACCGGAAGCTTGACAATGCTACTTGCAAGGATCATTTCCCTATGCCTTTTATTGATCAAATGCTTGATCGGCTAGCGGGAAGATCCTTATATTGCTTCCTTGATGGATATTCCGGATACAACCAAATCAACATAGCTTTGGAAGATCAAGAGAAAACAACCTTCACTTGCCCGTACAACACCTTTGCTTTTAGTCGGATGCCTTTTGGGTTGTGCAATTCCCCGACCACGTTTCAACGATGTATGATGTCCATATTCTCCGATATGGTGGAGGATTTTTTGAAAGTCTTCATGGATGATTTCTCGGTGGTTGGTGATTCTTTTGAGCATTGCCTTGACAACCTCCGGCAAGTGCTAAAACGGTGTGAAGAAACCAATCTTGTGCTCAATTGGGAAAAAAGTCACTTCATGGTCGATGAAGGGATTGTGTTGTGGCACAAAATTTCAAAAAAGGGCATTGAGGTCGATTGGGTGAAGGTTGAGGGCATCTCCAAACTCCCTCCTCCAATTTCGGTGAAAGGCATCCGAAGCTTTCTTGGTCATGCCGGCTTCTATCGGCGCTTCATCAAGGACTTTTCAAAAATTGCAAACCCTATGTGCAACATCTTGAAAAAGACGCCAAGTTCTTGTTCAATGATGAATGCATCAAAGCATTTAAGGAGCTTAAGGAAAAGCTCACCACGACCCCTATTATTGTCACACCGGATTGGTCTCTCCCATTTGAGATTATGTGTGACGCTAGTGGTGTAGCTATTGGAGTGGTTTTGGGTCAAAGGCACAACAAAGTTCTTCATCCCATCTACTATACAAGCAAAACTCTCAACGGTGCCCAAATGAACTACACAGTGACAGATAAAGAACTCCTTGATATTGTCTATGCTTTTGAGAAATTCCGGGCTTATCTTTTGAGATCCAAGGTGATAGTCTTTACAGATCACGCTGCTCTTCGCTAACTCATGGCGAAGAAAGATGCCAAGACAAGGTTAATATGATGGGTCCTTCTATTTCAAGAATTTGACTTTGAGGTCAAAGACCGGAAAGGCACATAGAATCAAGTTGCGGACCATCTCTCTCGAATTGAAGAAAATGGCCGCACGAAAGATGACTTAGATATTGATGATGCTTTCCCTGATGAGCATATTCTGGCATTATCTTCTTCTTTAGCTCCTTGGTATGCCGATATTGCAAATTATTTGGTGAGTGAGCTTATCCCTGATGGCTTGGAGTCATACCCGAAGAAGAAATTTTTGAGGGACTGCCGTCAATACTATTGGGAGGAACCATTTCTGTTCCGCATCTGTGCGGACAACATTATTAGAAGATGTTTCCCGGAAGAAGAAGTGATGCCTATTCTAAAGGCATGTCATGACTCACCTGCGGGGGGTCATCATGGAGGGAACCGGATGGCGGCGGAAGTGCTTGAATGTGGATACTATTGGCAAACTCTCTATCATGATGCAAATCAAATGGTCAAAGCTTGTGACCAATGCCAACGACAAGGGTCAATCTCCAAGAGGCATGAAATGCCAATGAACTTTGTGTTGGAGGTTGAAATATTTGGTGTATGGGCCATCGATTTTATGGGGCCGTTTGTAAGTTCTTGTGGGATGAAGTACATTCTAGTAGCCGTGGACTATGTGTCCAAGTGGGTTGAAGTCGTTGCCTTGCCAAACAATGAAGCTAGGAGTGTAACCGCGTTTCAGAAAAGAAACATATTCACACGGTTCGACACTCCTAGAGCAATTCTCAGTGACGGTGGTTCTTATTTTTGCAACAGGGCGTTCAATTGCCTATTGTAGAAGTATGGTGTGAAGCACAAGGTGACGACACCTTATCATCCCCAATCGAGTGAACAAGTTGAAGTCTCCAATAGAGAGATAAAGAACATCCTAGCAAAAATAGTTAATGCAAACTGGACCGACTGGTCAAGAAAGCTGGATGATGCATTATGGGCCTACCAGACCGCATACAAAACTCCTATAGGTACCTCTCCATACAGTCTAGTGTTCGAAAAAGCATGTCATCTAATCATGGAGCTTGAGCACAAAGCCATGTGGGCACTCAAGAAATTGAACCTGGACTGGAATGAAGCTGTTAATTTGAGGCTCAATCAACTCAATGAAATGGAGGAATTCCGTTTCCACGCTTATGAGAGCGCAACTATGTATAAAGAGAGAATGAAGGTATTCCATGACAAGAAGATCCTGAAACGGGAGTTCCATACTGGTGACTTGGTACTATTCAATTCCCGACTCAAACCCTTCCCGGGCAAACTTAAATCTAAATGGTCTGGCCCTTTCAAAGTGGTGAATGTCTCTCCTTTTGGTGCTGTGGAACTAGCAACTGAGGACGGACTTCGTACGTTCAAGGTAAACGGCCAACGCATCAAACACTACTTGGGTACCGATGGTGAGAGGCATGTGGTAGAGCAATTAACTCTGAAGGATGGTCCTTGTCCTACTGATGAATGACTCCAAGGGAGTACCAACCTTGTCGTGCCGCGACGTTAAATCAAGCGATTCATGGGAGGCAACCCATGTGTGGTAACATTTTCTGTTTATCTCTTTTTCATCTTCATTTTTTTTATTATTATTTTTTATTTTTATAAATGTGGTATTTGGAGCAGTTTAACGGGTGTGTGAGTGCAGATAGGGCAAACAAAAGCAAAGACAGGGTTGAAGTGCATGAAAGCCACGGAAAAAAAAAATTTGGCCAGTCTGCGACGCATATGCTATCGCATTCATGTCTGCGGTTCGCATTATGGTCACAGACATCAACAGTGTGCTTGGAAAATGTTCGTGACGAAAATGCGATATCAAGGTACACTATGCAAAACACATGTCTTGTATGCGATCGCATAAGTTCACCGCATTTATAACTTGGTAAACCAGTGAATATTTCACCGCATGCTGAAGATGCGATCACACACTCCCTTCTGCTATCTTCCCCTCCATCGCATTTCGCCCCCAGGTAAGTCCTCACTGTTCCCTCTCTCACGTCTTCCCTCTTAACCAAAAACAAGACAAACAAAAAAAAATCCAAAAACAGAAAAAAAAAAAAAGAAAAGAAAAGAAAAGAGAAAACGAAAAGAAAGACCCAGAACGGGCAAATAGGAATTGAAAGAGCAAAGAACCTTCATTGCAACTGTTGAGTGGCAATTCCATCTAGTCTTCTACATCTACTAATCTGGTATGTCCTCTCCCCTCTTCTCTAGTATCTTCTTTTGTTTTATCTCGTTTTGAATCATGGATTCCGTAGTGTCGTTGTTGTGCTGTGGTGAAATCGTAAAGGGGAGGGGGAATAGAAATTTTGACTGGTAATTAGGCCTGGGAGGTTGTTAATCTTGCAAATCCGCCATAGTTAGGGCTATAATGATGTACTTGAAGGATCTACGGATCGCATTTCTAAAATGCGGACCGCATCTGTATCGCAAATCATGCCCTAGGCCCATTGGGAACAAAGATATATGCGACGCATATGCGATCGCATAGTCAAAATACGGTTCGCAGATGCGTCGCACCCTTCAACAGAATGTTTCTCCAGCCCACCTCCCAGTTTGCGACCTGTCTGCGATCGCATAATCACCTTTGCAGTGACTTATGCGTTCGCATATTTGTTTCTATTTTGCCCATCCACTTCTGCGATGCATATGTGAATCGCATAGTGGTTATGCTATCGCATGAGTGCTCTTTGTTTAACTATGTTCGCTTATGCGACAAGTTTGCGATTCGTATTGTGGTTATGCGATCGCATACCTCGTCGCATAAGCCAAAATTTCTGTCCTTTTTGTTCATCTTTTCGCAATTTGTTTTTATTTTGTCCGCCAGTCCACTCATACGTAGTTTCTCTTTGCAGCAATGCCTCGTAAGCATACAATAGCTAAGAGAGCCTCCACAAGCAGGCAGACACCTCCAACCAAGCGTGCACGTCAAGCACCTCCATCGGATATTGTTGAAAGCCTCTCCCAGTCTGATGAGGGGGATAGTGAACCGGAGGTAAACTTGGAAGCTGAGGTACGGAGGAAACAGGGGGACGATTGTCAGCTATGCTTTCCATTGCCCCTATCTAGGGAGTTGTATAGGGAGGGTCTGACCACAAGAAAAATCTTACCCGAGAAAAGGCTCAGTCCCAATGGCCTGAAAGAGCAATATCCCCATATTTTACAGAACATCAGAACAAGAAAATGGGACTACTTTACTGAGCCCCTCGGGGAATACAACGAGACCATGGTGAGAGAATTCTATGCCTCTTATGCTGCTTCTATAAATGCACATCACAAGAGGAACAAAATTTTCAGTGAGGCAGTGTTAGTTAGGGGGTTGAAGTGGAGTGTCACCAGGCTGCCATCCATGCTCGGTATTTTTCAACATCGCACCCAAGCACGGCGGAATACGAGGCCAAACTGGCCAATAAAGATAGAGAGCCTGCTTGGGTCGCCTCTATTATTTGAAAAGGGCTCCGGCCTGGATTTCTCCCAACCACAATATTTACAAAGAAGATCTTTCGAGAGAAGGAAGATTCTGGCTTGCCTTTGTCGCCTCCCGTCTGATTCCCACCAGAAACTAAAATATATAATCATTGAGAAGGCCATTCTCATTGCTTGCATTATGTCAGGGATCAATGTCGATGTGACCGACATTATTTTTTAAGAGATTGTGGTCCGAGCTTGGCAGAAGAAGACTTCATTTCCTTTCCCCTACCTCATCACTGCATTGTGTCGAGCTGCTGAGGTCCCTCTTATGACTTCATGTGATAAGGCAACAAAGATTGACAAGGATATTGACATCACAGTATCAGTGATGCAGGGCCCAGGGCAGCAGTTGCTCCTCCAGTCATCCCAATGCCTACCCCTACAGAGGCAGCGCCTTCAGATCCCCAGCCTTCTACAACAGAGCCATCCACCACTGCCTCATAACCTACTGCCCGTGCTGGCACCCCCTCAGCCATTCTGCTGCTTGTCCTCTCCCAACTTGGTCTCCTAGCTCAGCATACCAATGCTAAGGTAGACAAGATCCTAAGAGAACTTCCTACTTTGATCCGGCAGGCCCTCACCCCCATTCAGTCTTTAGTAACTGCCCTTGAGGGTCGCCTTCAAGGGCTTGAGGCACGCATTGAAAAGGTTGAGTGAGGTGAGGTTAGACACTTGCCAGAGCTCCGGACCGATGTGTCCACTTTGCAGAAGGAGCTCCACCGACTGCAGCACTTGGAGTTTGACAATCCCTCCTGCCCAAGGAAGGGGAACAGGGAGTTGGTACCTCTAAGCCTGGGCTAGGCCTTGATTTCTCCACGCTGATGACAGCCCAGGATGCACCGATTATCCCTCCGCCTTCAGCTCCTCCTGCACCTGTTGCTATACCTTCTGGAGAGGAGTCCGGACATTCTTCAGAGTCCGAGGGCGAGTCAGGAGGAGTCCTCTTCGTCTGACGAGGAGCAGGGTCCTCAGGAGAAGGGAAAGGGGGTTGTCATCCCTACAGTTGCAGAGCCGACAGAGGAGGCGCTCATTCAGCTTGATATTCACCATTCTCTGGAGGACACAGCTGCCCTAGCCTCAGTTCAGCCGTCAGCAAATGAGGGCGGAAACTCTCAGACTCCAATCACTCTTGGCGCTAAGCCTGCAGCAGTTCCTCCACCACCAGTAGCTTCTATACCTCCTGCTGAGCAGTCAGATGCTCCTGTTCATGTGGCAGTTGAGGATACCGCCGACTCCCGTAGTGCTTAGCGCGTCCCAGGGAGCCCCTAACTCTGTCTTTACATTTCTTATGCATTGGGGACAATGCATACCTTTTTTGTTGGGGGTGGTGGTTGTAAGTATTTTTGTGACAACTTGGATAATATTGTACTTGTAATTTTGTTTTATGTATGAATGGTTTTGTTTTTGTTTTTGTTTATGTACTATGTCCAAGTTGCCAGTAAACTAGTGTACATATTTCATTTGTGATATTAATATATTTCATCACCGCTAACTCTTGTTTGCTTTTAAAAAAAAAAAGAAAGCTTAAACAAGTTGCTAGTTTATGTCGAGTTTTTCTCCTTAGTTGTTAGTAATGAATTCCCTTTGGTTTTTCTTCGCCGGGTTCTTTTCCAAGGGTGGAATAGTAGAACCATGGCACTAGGACGAAACGTATTGACCAGTTTAGTGTAAGTGTCTAGTCTCAAGCATGTATATCTGTAAATAATCCATACCTTTCCTATAAAAAAATAAAAAAAATAAAAAAAAATATAATATCAACTCTGTGAACTTGAGGCTCGCCTTTTGATTCTATGTGTACTTAGAATTATACATGTAAATAATGAAATTTTTGAGTCGGCAAGCCCTGACTCTTGAGCTAAAACGATGTTGAACTAAACAGTCATGTGCCGTGTGTGTTAGATGTTTGTATCAATAATTCTTGTGTTTACTTCTGTCAGCTAGAACTTGCCCAGTTGGTTGTTCGGTGCTAATAATAAGTACATTGAGTTGGAGAAATGACCTTAGGCATTCTTTGTGATATTGAGAAACCCAGTGAACCTTTCAAGCTACCAAATTTTTGCATGAATACCACTAGTTTCCCATTTGAGCCTTTATCCTTTTTGTTGGACACCTCATTACAAACCTTCCCCGTTTTGAAAAGTAATCCTCTATTTTGAACCCGTCCCTCCTTGAATATTAAAAATGAGGAAAAAAGCCTAAGTTGGGGGTTTGGTAAAAGAGTTAGAGATTGGCTAGGTTGTATATTGAGTCTAGAGCATATACCTCAAAAGATTCAAATGAAAATTTTTCAAGCTTCAAAAAAATAAAAAAAGAGAGATACAAATGTATATAAAAAAATGTATATATATATGGAAGCTTTGAAGAAATTTAGTGAGGTAGTTCTACAATTGGTAGATAAATACCAATGAGGCTATGAGATTTAAAAAAATAAACAAAGGCACTGGAAGAGAAAGATGTGAGTAGTGTTCAAGGAGGGTGTAGTCATTTGTACCCAAATGATTATCCAACCCTTCCCTAAGCCTACATTACAAGACACAAAGTCCTTATGGGATCTCCAATCGAATGTTCTTAAAATGGCGACGAATTAAAATAAGGGCAAGCCTATGGTATGATATGTTGTAACACTTGAAATTCTTTGTGAGTGTGAGTGTTTGTGTAAATATGTCCCTTGTTGTCATTGTAAATATTGTGAGTTGGGACTTTCTTTCTTTGTGGTGTGGGCAAATGTACTGTGGAGTGTAACAGTAGTTGAGTTCTTGAAATCGGGTGCAAGTACACTCAGCTGAGAGTAACATTTTGTCAAATAGCTCGAGGCTCAAAGTTCACAAGTTGAGTAGTTTCCTTGTTTATAGTAGTAACTGTTCATAACGGGTAATTGGATGAAATGCATGCTTGTAGTACTGACACTTAACACTGTCCGTGGTCATAGTTGTTTCTGGTCTTGTAGTTAAAGTTTAAGTTAAGATAGAGTCATTTTAGTTGCTTGAGGACAAGCAAGAGTTTAATTTGGGGGTGTTGATGTGCCTGAGAATTTCGGCACATTTAATACCAAATTGCTTATATTATAGCTTGTTTCAAGAGCATTTACCTTTTATACTTATAGAATTTTGATGTTTTGTAGTGCATGAGGCTTAAACACTCAAGAACATGGAAAAGGGATCAAAGGAGATAAAAAGTAAGGAAATCAACACTATGTGATCGCATACTTGACAAGAGGACGTCGCAGAACTAACATGCGAATCGCATAATGCACCAAGGGATCGCATACCTCAACATAAAGATAGGCCAAATTCAAGAGCAAAAATGCGGTCGATTATGCGACCGCATAACTCACATGCGAGCCGCAGAGTTAATCGCAGAATCCCTGGTATCTGATGCTGCCTTAAGAATGCGATGCCAATCTGCGGTCGCATATCAACAATGCGAACTGCAGATCAACAATGCGAACCGCAAATCAACAATGCGAACCGCAGATCAATAATGCGGTGACTACCTGGAAACTAGAGTTTAGAAACGCGAATTCAAAGTTGACCTGAAAGGGTATTTTTGTCCGTTTTTGGCCCCAATTTTTAGCCCACTATAAATAGATTTATTAGGGTTTTGTGGGTCATTCTTGTCTGGGCTTTAAGGAACATTACCCTATTGAACATTCTCCTCCTTTTTGGAAGCATTAGAGCAAGAAATACTTGGTTTTGTAAGCATTCATGACACTTATTATTCCTAGCTTTTTGTCATTTATTATGTGTAGCTAGCCTTAAATACTAAGGTTGTGGACCCTAAATGGGTGTTATATATTTGGGTATTTGTCATTGAATATATGCATAATGGGTTGTTGATAATTATTTACTCTTCATTTCATATTTATTGTTAGTGGTTGCAAACATTAACTTATGCCATAAATTCTTTCTTAGCTTGGAAAAGTGGGTTAGACTTGGTAAGAGTAAATATCAAAGACTCAAGGCTTTAAACCTTGTTTAATAGAATCACTTAGGAATAAGTTGGTTTTATTTGGCAATAAGTGATTTGGTTTTATTGCAACTCTTTTATATTTGGGAAAATTATAAAGAGGAGATTCTACCCTATTATTGGAAAATATTGGGTAGACATTTNGTGGGTTTTATTGCAACTCTTTTATATTTGGGAAAATTATAAAGAGGAAATTCTACCCTATTATTGAAAAATATTGGTAGACAATTAGAAATCAATTGCATATCAAGAACTTCCCAATAGAAATATATCGTATTAATACCCATTTGCATTACATTTCATAAAAGGGGACACAACCTTGGTCTACTTAATCATACTAATTACAACTTTAATTAATTCTCATTGCCACTACATTTACTAGATTATTACACAATAAACCCCCATATTCCCGTTCACTAGTGGAATGGAATTATGATTTGAGTTAAGAATCACACTATCAAAGTATTATTTTCACACCTATTCCCTGTGGGATTCGACCCCAACCTTGTTGGGTTATTATATTTGACTTCGACCGCTTTACACTATTTTAAAGTATAATTTTAGCGTATCAGCATATCGAAACCTGATGCTAGGTTCTCCGACCTCGACCGGAATAAGAGCCTCTGCATCATAGACTAATGAGAACCGCATTGCTCCTGTTCTAGATTTCGACGTTGTGCAGTATGCCCAAAGAACCTCGGGTAGTATCTCTCTCCCTTTCTCTTTGGCATCGGTCAATCTCTTCTTAAGATTCTGAATGATGGTTTTGTTGGTCGATTTGGCTTGTCCGTTTTGTCACGATCCAAACCGAAGGGCCACGACAGGTACCCGGTGCCTTACTCAACCGAGTACCAACGTTACATATCTTTCTTATCGTACTATCATTGGTAAATGAGCCGGAAGGGCTATCATGAGATAAATAAAATAAACATGAGAGAATACTCAATTTAGAACGACCCAACCTGATATAGGAACTTATTCACGTGACATACGGGCCTATAATTCCAACATGATCATTTGTAAACTCAAAATACAGGCCGACAAGTCCATACAAGTATCCGTATACATGAAATCTGTCTACAAGCCTCTAAGAGTACATAAGTATCATAAAGGTCGGGACTGGGCCCCTATCACGACCCAATTTACCCTCCGAAAGGTATCGTGACGGCACCTAGTCTCTATGACTAGGTAAGCCTAAAATTTGCAGAAATGACAGAATCAATAAAATAAAGACAGAATAGATATCAAGTAGATGTAACGTAGCTGCTCAACATATACATTTCTACTTCCCAAAACCCGGAATGTCACCGTAGTCACAAGCTCTTTACTAAATGTATCTCTATACAATGAAACAACGGAAAAATATACAAGTCTACTATGCCTATAATAGAGTAGAAGGGGACTCGTGGAATTCTGCGGACGTGGCAGAACTACCTCGCGGTCTCCTGGATGCTGGTAGACGACTCCTAACTACGAAACTGGGTGCTGGTACCTTGATCTGCACATGGGGAAAACATGCACAGGAAAGGGCGTGAGTACTCCACATTCGGTACTCCGTAAGTGCCAAGCCTAACCCTAGTCAAGTAGTGACGAGGTCAGGTTAAGGCCCTACTGAGTTTGTAAGAACAAGTCAATATAAAATTTTAAACCAATGAAATATAGATAAGCAATGATAACAGGATTAACGAAGACGGAAAGGTTTAATAACAGAAAGAGAGCCCTCGGCTCAGCACAACATATATCTCAACAGTAAATGTGCAACGTAGTACACGGGGAAAGCTCCCGGATCTCGGTCCGTAGTCCCAATTTAAATATGCTATGCAGTATAGGGGAAAGCTCCCGGATCTCTGTCCGTAGTCCCAATTTAAATATGCATTTCAGTACAGGGGGAAAGCTCCCGGATCTCGGTTTGTAGTCCCAATTTAAATATGAAATGTAGTACAGGGAGAAAACTCCCGGATCTCGGTCCGTAGTCCCAGTTTAAATATGCAAAATAGAAGTATGTAAATTATGGCTTAAGTAAACAATCCAGAAAAAACAACAGGTAAGGATAGAGTAAAACTACCTAAGCATGATGTGACTAGGAACAAATAAGAGAAATTCAAGTCAGAACAGGTAGGCATGCTTACACTTAGGCTATCTACTCAATTAAGATAGGAAACAGTAATATATGAATGAAAATGAGCGTTTTCATGGGAGAAAAATAGGATTTTAGCAACAATGACCCGTGTACGCACTCGTCACCTCGCGTACACGACGTCCACATAACAAAATCAGTATAAAAATACCTAAGGGAAGATCCCCAACACAGAATTAGGCAAGCCACTTACCTGGACTGTGCTAATCAACTCAATACCAAGCTCTTGCCACGAGTATCTGACTCTGGTGGCCCAAATCTATTCAAATTGATTGCATGGTATAAATATCACTTCAAGGGAACAAAATAGCTAATTATTTATAAGCTAGCCCAAAAAGTCCCCCGGGCCCACATCTCGGAATCGGGTAAAATTTATATTTTTCGGACACCCATTCACTCACGAGTCTAACCATATAAGAATCTCTCAAATCGGAGGTCAAATAAAACTCAATAATTTGGTCTATGAAGTTCATCCCATTTTCCCCATAATTTTCGAAATTAAAGGTTGGATTTAAGATTGGAATCGTGGAAATTGATCTATAATGGATAGAAATCACTTACCCAAGTTACCCAGGTGAAAAAGTCTTCAAGAATCGCCCTTCCCGAGCTCTCAAGTTCGAAAATATGGAAAATAGCATAAACCCTCGGATTTGGGGTTTTAATATTCTACCCAGGCATTTGCCTTATGCGATCGCGTACAATGAGTTGCGATCGCAGAGAGTAATGAAACACGCGCGTGGAATTCCTTCATCGTGATCGCGATTAAAGGTCTGCGATCGTGGACCTTCTGACCCTACAGCAATGCAATCGCGGTGGAGGCCACGCGACCGCATAGAGCAAACACTGCACCTCCCTCAGCCTTAGGATACCTTACGCAATTGCAATCCTGAGCGTGCGATCGCGGATACTAACTGACCAGAACAATGATATCGCGGCTGGACTTGTGCGATCGCGAAGCAAAATATCTGACCACCTCAACCTAACACTACGCGATCGCGGACTTATTCACGCGATCGCAGAGAACACTCAACTGCTGCTGTAAAACCAGCAAAACCAGCAAAGGCTTAGGCCAAAAACATGCCCGTTTGGGCACCCGAAAGACACCCGAGGACCCCGGGACCTCAACCAACCCTGCCAACCAACCCTAATACCTCATTAAAACTTGTTCGAGCCTTAAAAACACATCTCATAACATCAAAATCATCAATTATGCATAGATTCAAGCCTAAGAACTTAGGAAATTTCTAGAATTCACATTCGACGCCGAAACACATCTAAACTCATCCGAATGACCTCAAATTTTGCACAAAGGTCATAAACGAGATTACGAACCTACTGTCACTTTTGGAAGTCCGTTCCGAGTCCGATATCCAAATCTCACCTATCGGCCGAAATCACCGAAATTCTAACTTTCGCCAATTCAAGCCTAAATCCACAACCGACCTCGAAAACACATTCGCGAGCACGACCCTAACCCCGAAATCACCCAACGAAGCTAACAGAGTCGACGGAATTCCATTCAGGATCCGTCTTCACATAGCTCTAGCTACGACCAGATTTCTAAAGCTAAATTCCACATTTATGGACTATGAGTCCAAAATCATCCCGGATTTCAACCATCAACGCTCCGGCAAGTTCCAATAACATAAATAGACATGGGAGAAGCGGAAAATAGGGTATCGGGGCACAAATTCTTAAAACAACCAGGCGGGTCATTACAGCCCCGCCATACCAAACAATACATGTCCTAGTTATACTGACCAAATAAGTAACTCCGGAGCAAATGGAGTGCACCAACACCTTCCACTAAGCTGATAGCCTACTTGGAGGACTCTCAACCTATCTATCGGGACCTGTAGGCATGAAAAAAAGTATCCCCAGGCAAAAGGGACATCAGTACAAATAATGTATCGAGTATGTAAGGAATGAAAACCAGTAAACAATAGACATGAGAGTAACATGGAGTAAAAGACTCAACATGTAAATCTGAATAACTCTGTGAATCATTATTACTTATAATGTCATGCATATGCGTATAAATTTCATACCATGCATAGGTATATGCTTTCATAACATCATCAAGTCTCTGGGGGTATCCCATCATATCATTTCAGCCATTGTGGGAAAATCATCAACGTATACCAGCTGATCGGGTGGTGGTGTGTATATAGCGCTGTAACCTTTTCCCATATCCTATATACATATATATATATATATATATATATATATATATATATATATATATATATATATATATATATATATATATATATANCGTATATAATGCCAACTGGTCATGGGTCAATGTACATGTATAAATGAATGCAATGCATGAGAAATACATCAATAAAATCTTTCGGAATCTCATAAGACCACTATGCCTTTGATTAATATCATGAAGTAAACTTTATCAACTTACGTATTTTCTGAGACCCATGAACAAATGATAGAACAATAAGACACATGGAAAATCAAGAACATAGACATCTCTAGTATTTCTATGAATAGAGTCATTTATGAAAATTGTGTATTTGCTCGTTTCGTTTGTATCGTATGGATCATGACAAAAGGAAAGAAGGGATAGCCTTAACATACCTGAGCCAATTTTTTTGACAATCCTTCCAACAACCGTTAATTTCCACAAAACGTGTAATGGCGGATCGAAGTAGGGAAAATTCGTATGATATTCTTTAAGAAATATTGCACTGTACTCCCTTAGAATTGCAAAATCCCATTGATATTATGCTAAGAAGTCTCGTATAAATTGAAGTAACTTACATTACTATCATATATGATCTTGGATGAAATTTTCTTATTGAAGCTTTTCATTATTTTGTAGAGATATAAAATGAATTAGAATAGTTTTTAAGTCTTTAGGTGTGGTCCCCACACTGTTGATGACTTAGCCAAACTTTTCTCTACATGTGCCACCTTTGTTACATGACTAAGAGTCACAATTAGCTATAGAATCTTTATTCCCTTGCTTCCACGTAGGAGACCCATCAATCTTATCCAAACATGCTTAATTACATAGTTAATCTCCCACTAAAATCCATAGTTACCTAATTATCCACATAATTAAGAATTATATCAAAATACTTAAAATAATACTCACTTTTAACATACTTTATACACCTCACTATCATGGTCATGTGGTACCTTGTATGGCACAAGTCCATAAATACCGGTATTATAGCTTAGACCGTATTTTATCCCAAAATGTCAAACTTCGATGAAACTCATTTTCTTCAATTTGCTTAAACTCTCACCTTCATGAATTTACTTATCACTTGTTTGAAATAACATAATATTTATAACCTTAAAATAATCTCATTTCCGAGCTTACGTCGATTAAATTATGACGAAACTTTAACGTACGAAAATGTGGGATGTAACATCTCATTTCCGAGCTTTCATCAATTTACTTTTGGCGTACTTTCACGTATGAAAACATGGGGTGTAACACGTTTCCGCTGGAACGATAAGGTGTCGATAGGATTCTTTGATCTTGTGATCATCGAGAAATTTAGTTACCTTGCTGCCGATGAGTTGTTTTTCATTGTCACATACGATCTCGGAGAGCATCCCGAATCGATATATGATGTGGTCCCAAATAAAGTCTATGAACTCTTTTTCTCTGACTTTCTCGAAAGCCTGTGCTTCAACCCACTTAGAAAAATAATCAGTCATAAACAAAATAAACTGAGCTTTACCTGGGGCCGATAGAAGAGGGCCGACAATGTCCATTCCCCATTTCATGAACGGCCATGGGGATAAGACTGAATGGAGCTGCTCTCCGAGCTGATGAATCATCAGCGCATACCTTTGGCATTTGTCACATTTCGAACAAATTCCTTTGAATCTTTCTCTATGTCGATCCAATAATACCCTGCTCTGATTACTTTGTGGACCAACGACTCGGCACCTGAATGATTTGCACAAATGCCTTCGTGAACTTCCCGTAGGAGGTAGTCGGTATCTTCTGGTCCCAAACATATTACCAATGGTCCATCAGACATCTTTATAAACAGCGTTCCGGCTTCGGACAAAGTGAATTATGCTGCCTTTGTACGCAGAGCTCTCGATTCCTTTGGATCTGATGGAATTTTCCCGTTCTTTAAGTTCTCTATGTACTTGTTCTCCAATCCCAAGTCAGACTTGTGGAGTTTATTTGAGCATGGACTTTTTTGATCACCAATCTCATGAGTTGTACGACAGTCCCCGAGTTGAGTTCATTGTCTTCGACCGATGACCCTAAGTTTGCAAGAGCGCTGGCCTCATTGTTCTTTTCTTGGGGGTACATGTTGTAAGGTCCATTATTTAAATTGATGTAGAGTTACTTGCAGCTTATCCAAGTACCTATGTGTTCGATCTTTTCGAACTTCGAAAGTCATTTTAACTTCGTTTACCACGATGAGGGAATCACATTTGGCCCCGATGACCTATGCTCTCAAGCTTTTAGCCAACTCGAGACCTGCAATCATGGCCTCATACTAGGCCCCATTGTTAGTTAATTTGGAATTCTTGATAGATTGTCTAATGATATTACTCGTGGGTGATTTTAGAATGATATCCATCCCGGACCCCTTTGCGTTCGAAGAACCATCCGTGAAGAGGGTACACCCCCTCTAAGATGTACCCGATCTTATTAACAATTCTCTTTCGACCTCGGGTACAAGGGCTAGCGTGAAGTCGGCCACAAAGTCTGCCAAGATTTGAGACTTGATGGTGGTTCAGGGTCGATACTCGATATCATACCTATTGATCTCAACGGCCCATTTGGCCAATCGACCCGAAAGCTCGGGTTTGTGCAAAATATTGTAAAGAGAATAGGTCGTTACAACACATATGGGATGACATTGGAAATACGGTTTTACTTTCCTAAAGGTGCTTATTAAAGCTATCACTAATTTCTCTAAGTGTGGATATATGGTTTCGACCTCCTCTAAGGTCCGATTAACATAATAAACAGGGAATTGCGTACCTTGTTCTTCTCGAACTAGGACTTAACTTACCGTTATTTTCGAGACTGCCAAGTACAAGTAGAGTTGCTCTTATGCTTTCGGGGTATGAAGCAGTGGCGGACTCAATAAATATCGCTTTAGGTCCTCCAAGGTCTGTTGGCATTCCGGATTCCATGCAAAGCTACTTTTCTCCTTAAGCATCAAGAAGAATCAGCGGCTCCTATTTGAGGACCTCGAAATGAATCGGCCTAGGGAGGTTATGCGTCTCATTAGCCTTTATACAAATTTTACATTATCTACGACTGTGATATCCTTGATAGCTTTGATTTTATCGGGGTTGATCTCGATTCCGCGATTGGATACCATGAAGCATAGAAACTTGCCCGAGCCGACCCCGAATGCACCCTTTTCTGGGTTCAGCTTCATATTGTACTTTTTTAGTATATTGAAAGTCTCCTGCAAATTTTTTAAATGGTCCTCTACTCGTAGGGACTTAACTAACATGTCACTAATATAAACTTCCATTAATTTTCCTATTTGTTCTTCAAACATTCGGTTTACTAGGCGTTGATAAGTTGCACTTGTATTTTTTAGTTCGAACGGCATTACATTATAACAATAGGTGCCGTATTTAGTGGTAAACGAGGTCTTTTCCTGATCTTCCGGGTTCATCTGTATTTGGTTGTACCCGGAGTATGCATCGAGAAAACTAAGAATCTCGTGGCAGGCCGTGCCATCGATCATACGATCGATATTAGGCAAAGGAAATGAATCCTTAGGGCATGGCTTGTTCAAGTCTTTATAATCTACGCACATCCTAAGTTTATTTCCCTTCTTAGGGAATACTACTACGTTTTCTAACCATTCAGGATACTTTACTTCCTGAATGAACCCTATTTTGAGAAGTTTGGTTACCTCGTCCTTGATGAATGCATGCTTAACCTCGGACTGGGCCTTCTTTTTTGCTTTACCAGACAGAACTTCAGGTCCAGGCTTAATCGATGGGTAGTGATTTCTGGTGGGATCCCTGTCATATCGAGATGGGACCAAGCAAAGAAATCCATGTTATCTGAAAGAATTTAAATTTTTTTTCCTGAATTGGGGATTTAACCCCGTGCCCATGTATACCTTTCATTTGGGCAGGTACTCGATTAGTATGACTTGTTACAGCTCTTCGATCGTCGATTTGTTGGTGTCGGAATCGTCGGGAATCATGAAGGATCGAGGGATCCAATAATCATCGTCCTCGTCCTCGTCCTCGTCCGCCCCCTGCTTCTACGATTGGGTTGAGGCTGGTGTCTGTGGTTGCTATTTGCCATCCTATTTTCCCTTAAAATCCGATCCTTTTGCTGATGAGAGTGCCGATACTGGTACCACCTTGTCGACTGCAAACACTTCCTTGGCGGCGGGTTGCTCCCCATACACCATTTTGACTCCCTTCAGTTTCGGGAACTTCAGAACTTAGTGAAGGGTCGAGGGTACTTCCCTCATGTTATGGATCCAAGGCCTTCCGAGCAAGGCATTGTACCTCATGTCACCCTCGATCACATGGAATTTTGTTTCTTGGATGGTCCCAGCCACGTTAACTGGTAAAGTAATTTCCCCTTTGGTGGTCTCACTTGCCATGTTAAAGCCGTTAAGAACTCGAGCTGCGGGCATAATTTGATCCTGGAGGCCGAGCTGTTCTACGACCTTCGATCGAATGATATTGGTCGAGCTACTTGGATCAATCAAAACACGTTTAACTTGAATTTTATTCATAAGAACAAATATTACCAGTGCATCGTTGTGGGCTTGTGAGATCCCCTATGCCTCCTCATAATTGAAAAATAAGGTCCCTTCCGGTACATAATCCCTAGTTCACTTTTCCCGCATGATCGACACCTTGGTGCGCTTGAATATGGGTCTCTATGGAATGTCGACCCCACCAACGATCATGTGAATTACGTGTTGTGGCTCTTCTTGTTCATTATTTCTGTTTGCATCCCTGTCTATGAAGTGGTTCTTAGCCTGGTCTCTCAAGAATTCTCGAAGATGACCCTCGTTAAACAAACGGGCTACCTCCTCCTTCAACTGTCTGCAATCTTCCGTTCTATGTCCATAGGTTCCATGACACTTGCACATTTGATTAGGATTTCTCTAGACTGGATCAGTCTGTAAAGGTCGAGGCCACCTGATGTCCTTGATGCGCTCGATGGCTGGTACAATAACCAATGCATCGACGTTGAAGTTGTACTCCGATAGTCAAGGGACCTCTTTGGCTTCGATGTTCCTTTTGAAACCACTCTTAATCATGAGCCCTCAGGAGCTCTGTCCTCGATCATTTCTTTGATCACTTCGAACAGGGTTGCATCTAGGACCATTGTTTCTCCGATCTCCACCGTATGGTTGATATCGATCTCTGCTCGATTGTGGTTCACGGTCGATATCCCTTTGAATTCTGCCAGACGATCCTGTTTGGATAAAGAGAACCGGAAGGAGCCCCCAACTGATTATCTTCGACCCTGATTTTTTACTGGTACCGATTGTGCACATCGGCCAGATTACAGTTGGATATTCGATCAAATTCTGCTTTAACTATGGCGAGGCCACCGAACATTGTATGTTTAGACCTTGAGTAAAAGCCTGAACAACCCAATCATCTACGGCCGGGGGTAGGTCCATATGTCTAATTTGGAACTGAGATACGAACTCTCTGAGCATCTCTTTGTCTTTCTACTTCACTTTGAAAAGGCCCGACTTCCTAGTCACGATCTTTATAGCTCCGACGTGTGTTTTGACGAAGGAATCTACGAGCATAGCAAAGGATCAATGGAGTTGGGAGGCAAATTATGGTACCATATAATCGCCCCCTTCGATAAAGTTTCTCCGAATTTCTTCAGCAGAACGGACTCATCATCATCCTCTAAATTGTTCCCTTTTATTGCACATGTGTAAGAAGTGACATGCTCATTGGGGTCGGTAGTCCTATTATACTTGGGAATTTCTGGCATGCATAATTTCTTTAGGATAGTCTTAGGAGCCGTGCTCGGGGGGAAAGGATATTGTACGAACTTCTTTGAATCCAAACCTTTCAAAATTGGTGGCGCCCCCAGAATGTGATCAACTCGGGAGTTATACGTTTCCAATTTATTATCATTTGCTTCAACCTTATTCTCCCCTGATTCGATTCGCTTTGTCAGATCCTCGAGCATTTTCATAATAGCGGGGTCAGTCCCTGATTCGTTCATGTTTGGCCTCTCCAGTACTGGTTTGGTCCTATGAACAACTTCTAGTGAGGGCTCGGGTTCGGCCCTACTCGGTACGTGGTTCTGGTTTTAGAGTTGTACTATTTCAGCTTGTTGAGCCTGCAACATTTCGAATATTATTCGAAGGTTGATCCTTCCATCTTTGCCGCTTGTGTGTTATGACCGACTGACCGAATATCTCTGCGGATGCTATTTTCGGGGTCGACGCCCAAATTTGCATTCAAGGCAACATGGGAAATGACGTCGATGCGGTCTGCAATTAGTTTTCCCTCGAGGTCAACCTAAGGAGCTTCTTTCCCTGGGGAGGCTATGTTGTCGTTTTATCCATGAAAACCAAGGCCATTATCGATGTGTGTAGGTACTGCTTGAGATTTTGACATACTGATCCTGAAATCAAAAACACAAACAAGAACAAGTGTAAAGAAATGCGTGTTATGAAAATTAGTACCAGACAATCACTATTATCCTTAGCCCCACGGTGGGCGCCAAATTGTTTACCCTTAAAATTGGATAACAATTAATTTATAAGTGGTTTTAAAGATATGTGATTTTACTTGGCACAAGTTGATGAATATGAGAATTAATATTAGAAATTGACTGTAAGATAAAGCAAACCGATGTGAAATGCAATTTGGCCTTCGAGCTGGATCCCCCTCGAACCAAATAAATGAATTGAAAAGGATGAACTGAACTGAAGAATAAGAGATATTAAGAGAGAAAATGTATTATATTGCTTTGTTATGCATCATTGTGTTGATTACAGAATGATTAGAATCCTCCTTTATATAGTAAAAGAATTCTACTTGTGGTACAATTATAAATACAGAAGAAAATCCATGATTGGCGCAATAACCGGTCTTGATTTGATACGTGCCGAGATTTTCGTCACGATTCTTTCCCGATCATGGATATCTCGGCTTTCCGTTATTCGACTCAACAGGATTTCTTCGGTCTTGCTCGATGCCTATCCCGTTCAGTCTCGTTCTCGGCTGGTCTCGGTCTCAACTGGTCCTCGAATTACGAGCTTGGTAATATATCTTCAGGTTGCGATTTGACGTAACACAGGACCGATCCTCGGCCTATCATCCTAGTCTCGATTAATCATACGCCCGATTTTGACCGTATACAGGCATATAAAGATTCTTCCCTTATGTAACTTGCATAAGTGTTAGTAATATCTAAGACAAGCAATCAAAAGTCAAAACATTAGAATGCTGAATCAACTCTCCTCTAAAAATGATATTAAGCAATTCATACAAGCAATCATAAGTAATTAATATATGACCACCAAAATTAGTAAACAATCAACCCATAATTGATTGGACAAGTCATCTCCCTTAATGAGGAAGATAAAGACATGAGATTATCAGAGACGAGGAAAATAAGAGAACAGAGAGAAATAATACCAGAGATGGTCCAACCCTAACTTTGTTCCAAGGTGAGTGGAATATGTTGTGCCGAGATGAGCAAACCATTGTTATGCTCGTTGGGATGAAAGATCGGTGAATGGGAAATGGAAGGAAGAAAGTGGAGGAAAATGAGCTTCCGTTTGCTTTGGAAAGAGCAAAGTTTACCTTTTCCTTTGAGACAAGATTCACAAGTTGGATATGATTCAAAATCATGCTTGTCAAGGTACCCTTCCTTGTACAACTTGTTAATTTTTTTTTCTCAATATGACCAAGCCTTCGATGCCAAAGGTATGTATGATTTACTTGATCATATATTTTCCCCTTAAGACTAGAAACATGCATAATCGAATTTGCATTCACATTAGATAAGACATAAATATCATGTTGGAGATAGCCATTCACGTAGAAATCATTACCATAATGAATAGGACAAATACCATTGTCTATGATAATGCGCAACCCACGCTTGTCCAACATAGAAGCTCAAGTTATGTTCGAAACAAATTTAGGAACATAATAACAATCATCCAGCATAAGTACTTTGCCCGAAGGCATTATTAAAGAAATTGATCCTACAACTATGGCTGCAACTTTTGCACCATTTTCAGCTTGTAGATTAATTTCTGCTTTCTTTAGTCTCCTACTTATCTTGTACCATAACATATTGCGGGATGTTATAACCAGTTCCAATATCTAATACCCACGGTGAAGAAATAGTAGTAGCTAAAAAAATCTTGAAAATATTTTTTATTAATGTTTTACCTTGTTTCTTATCCTTTAGAGTTGCAAGATACTCTTTGCATTTTCTCTTCCAATGCCTTTTTTTCTTACAGTGAAAACATGCAACATGACTGCAACATCAAATCTTCAGAAAGCTCTTTACCAAGGTTGTACCCCAACTTCTCAAGTTTTTCGGTAAGATCAATCACATGATTGACATGGGGTCCAACTGGAGAGTTTCCAATATCCAACTGTGTATCAACTATCTTCTTAAGATATTAAATGATTGCAGTTGGATCTATATTCTGATGTTTCCTCTAGAGCTTAGAACTCATAGAAGTGAGAATGCTGTGTTTCATAAAAAGACATTCTTCCAAGTATCTCTGATAAACCTTGGTGCTTCCAATGTCATTCTCTGATGGGATTATCTTTGCAGACTTATCGATCAAATCAATGAGATTTTCATGCATGAAAATAATTCTCAAATTTCTGTACCAGTCATCAAAGTTTGGTCCTACCAATTTGTTGGTCTCAAGTATTTCACGCAGTGATATAACAAACATATTGAGAAATCTAAAATATAGACAAAGAAAAGGCAATAATATAAGAACATATTCACGTATATCATAAAGACATGGACCTCTATCTAAATTATATTTCCACTAATTATTTTAGACTATTTACCCTCATTATAGTTTAAGAAATCTCTATTTCTGTTAGTGGAGTAAAAGAATCCTTTAACAATATGTATGAGCCCCTTGTAAGTCAAGTCGTTTGTCACATATACTTTAAAGGTATGTACTCTTACCAATTGTATCCCTATACAATTTTATTAAATAGCTCTATGTCAAATAGTCCCCTGGTAGTCAGGTCGATTCTATTGGCATAGTTGAGTTCAACCATCATGAAAGCATAGAACTTATTAAATTTTATACTTCCTCGGGTAGTCCAGGTGTCTAGTGTAAAATTAAATAATTCTTCCAATCCATGCCTCTAATGCAATAAATAATTTTAACATATTCTCGAACTATAAGTCTCCTGGTTATCTGACCGCTCCTTATAAACAAGAAATAAATAAAATTATTTACTTTGATGGATAGCTTTACAATAAAATATTTTATATTTTATTATTTAGGAACTCAAATTTTAGTAAGAGAGAATTGTTACTAAAACAACTTTTAATAACATGAAGATCAAATCTTTTATAGCATGTGATTTAGTTCAAATTGTCTACATGCTTAGTCCTAAATTAATTTACATCACATGTAGCAAATAATTCAAAATTATGTAACGAATGAGCACGTGACATAAAACAAAATTAAACATTCTTCTAACATGTTTATCTTTTATATTACATAAAAATAATTCATGCAAGAATATTCTTATTAATTAACATCTCATGAATTAATAACAACTAAAATAATAGTATAATCTAATAACCTATTATAGATTATCGTCATCTCTACAAAAATTTAAATTTATGTTACAAACTATCTCAATAGTTTAACTTATATGTATACATATTTATTCACAATAAAATAATGTCAATCTAATGTGCATTCAAACAATTTAACTATTGCATAAGAAACATGGATTATGATTTGAACTCTTCAATATAATCATAAAATATTTTGTAAATAAATTTTAGACACAATAAACCACGACTCTGATACCACTGAAGGATTGCATATAGATGTTCGTAACACGCAGTGGAAGACAATAACAATCCTAGGAAGATCTTTTCGTGTTTAAAATTTATTTACATGTCAAAGATTTCAAAGATCGGATCTGAGACGTACCTGGTTGTGAACAACTAATTTTTGACGCACCCAAATTATTTATTATTTTAGTGTAAATATTTTTTCTAGGTCTAATTTTGATGTTTTAATGTAAATTTTATTCTATCTAATTAAATAATAATAATAATAATAATACTCACGTTCTTAAAGTATATATTTTATTTACAAAAAAAAAAAAATCACAAATATATGTGCGCGCGCACACACACACAGTTATAATTATAATAAGTAAGCTATGATGTTTTTCTTATTAGAATTTAAACTATAATATAAATATTGGGTTCTCTCACTTATATAATTTTTTTTAAGTCTAAAAGCAAGTGGGTTAGTGTATATATATAGAGAGATATATATAGATATTTTACCTTCATTTTTATTTATTAAAAAGTTAAAATAATAATAATAATAATAATACTCACGTTCTTAAAGTATATATTTTATTTACAAAAAAAAAAAAATCACAAATATATGTGCGCGCGCACACACACACAGTTATAATTATAATAAGTAAGCTATGATGTTTTTCTTATTATAATTTAAACTATAATATAAATATTGGGTTCTCTCACTTATATAATTTTTTTTAAGTCTAAAAGCAAGTGGGTTAGTGTATATATATAGAGAGATATATATAGATATTTTACCTTCATTTTTATTTATTAAAAAGTTAAAATAATAATAATAATAATAAAAGTAACATCCCATTATACCATATTCCCCTTAAATCCCTTACTTCTCACCTAATTCTTCACTTCACTCACGCCTCACCCACTCCCTCACATTTCCGTATTCACACACACACGCATTGTCAATCACGTTCCCCCACTTCAAATGGGGGGAACAAAAAACTATATATGATTCCCTATAAAGAAAACGGAAGGGGGGCAAGATTTAGAGAGCAAAAGTATTCCAGAAATACCCGAGTCTTTAAGAGTTCATTTTCTGTTTCAATTCCTAAGAGGAAAAAATCTGTTTCTGTGTTCATTTTCCGCTATTCTTGAGCTGTCTTCTCCTGTTGCTTGAGTTGTTGCTGATTGGATTTCCTTGTTGCTGAATTTTGATTTTCTTACGGCATAGGTAACCCTCTAAACCATGTAATACTTCAATCATGTTTGAAATAAATGATAAAAGTATTTTTGAAGTTCTTTTGCTGTTTGATGTTGTACTTTAAAAAAATTTACTTCTTACTTTTGTTTCTATATTCAAGTGTATAGTTCTGACTATAAGAATGATGTTAGTTTATGTAGCATGTGTTTGCTTAAAAATTAGTCTCTTCTGAAAAGCTGGTTCAATTCTCGTACTGCCCTCTGTTAATGATCATATACTTGAATATTTTAGGTATTTTCTTCTTTTGCAATTCAAAGCACGGTATTAATATATTCAACAAGTTTTCATTAATCCATCGTAGGATTGTTGATTGAGGATTAAAGTTTTGTGCGAGTTTGAAACCCGTACTTGGTTAACTGTTTGGACTTGCAATGGGTACGTATGAGCATATACTAAGTTAATAATTTTTTTTAAGTTACGTTATTTTGTTGGAATGGTTTTAGAAGTTTAATATCTTTTTTGTCTAAGAAATATATCAAAACCAAATAGCTTTAAACTAGCTTTAGAAATTTGGATAACTTTTGTGTTGAATGATTTTCTTTGGATTTTGGTATAAAGCTCGAAGTTCATTCTTGTGTCTCGAATGTCACCGCAGGATAAGTAATATCGTCTTAACTAAGGTTGGGGATACTCGTTTTGGTTAGTGTAAGGTAGGGTTGAGATACTCGTCCTAGTTTGAGATTCATAAAGTCATCAACAATAAAAGCGCACATAGGAAAGGTATAAAAGTCAAATAAATCTTAGTTTGTCCAAAATTAACTCAAGACCATAGCAATAAGTAAAAGAAAAAGCACATGAAGAAATATCATGGATATGAAAGAGACGATAAATAACAATGCTAGAAAAATATTAGATGTACTTTATATATTAACCCATGTGTTCATACCCGAACCTTGGACTGATATGCTTAAGTAATAGAGGGGTCATGTGCGCATTCCCGCGTCTCGATTCCTTTAAATTTAAAATAATTATATTTTTAACCATGTGTACATTCTGTACCTTGGTTTAATATTTAATTTCAAAGAATACCTTGTGTGCGTACCGCATCTCGGTGAACACAATTAATAAAAGTACAATAACTAATTTAGTGGTAATAATAAAAAAAATACAATAAAATTCAAGAAGAGGCAAAAATTGATTTAAGCCTTACATTAGTCAATATAGCGACCGTGCTAGAACCACATGACTCGAGGGGTGCCTTATACCTTCCCCTCGGTCAACTGAATTCCTTATTCAGTCTTCTGTTTTGTAGACCATAAATTAGGAGTCAAATCTTACTTTTGATAAGGGATTCAATAAAAGGTGACTTGGAACATCAAAACTCAATTTCAAATGCCGACTCTATATAATAAATAATCCCTTTTCAAAACGTCACTTTAATTGTAAAAACTCTTCTAACTGAACCTCGTAATAGGGTTGTGTAGAACAAAAAAGAAGTGTGACAGCTCGTATAGTGTTTGGCACATATTGGGATCTTGCACTTCTTGGAGAAACTTCTTCTTTTTGACATTTTCAGAGTCATGGTTGGTGAGGTGGCAATTGCCATGAGGAAATCAGTGGAGGAGAGTCACTGCTGGAGGAATCGGGGCTATCGTATTGAGCACCTAAAAAGGACCAGTGGTGACTTGGGGTGCACTGGTTGGAAGAGACTGCAATGAACTTATGCTGCCTCTTACGCTGTCGAGTGTCTGTTTTTGGGATCGACGAATCCGAAAAGTGATAAAGACTGCTGCACCAAATACGGTCAGTACAGCTCCAACAACCATAATAACTATTCATCCAGAGCCTGGTCTTTTCTTTCTGTTGTCTCCTGCTTCATGAGAAGGATATTTCTCAATGGCACTTGATTCTGTTGTTGGAGGACTAGAAATATTGGGCATAACATCAGTAGGAAACTTCCAGGGAAGATAGTCTGCTCCTTCACTGTGAAACCGATTACCCCCAATCCATAAGTTGTTTATATTTTAAAAGCTCCAGGAATAACACCACTAAAATGATTATCTTCAATGTTCAGGTCATGCAGATGAAGGTCAGCCAGAAAAATTACTGATCCAGTGAATTCATTTCTCTGAAGATACAATTTTGTAAGGTTCTTCAGAGCTCGAAATGAAGCGCTAGATCTCCACTGAACTTGTTGTATGACAGATCCATCATTATAAGATTGTCTGAGGCACCAAAGACATCTGCCAGTGGTCCAGATAGTAGGTTATAGCTCAGATTTAGGTGCCTGGGATGTTTCATTGAACTCACGGAAGGAGGGATGCTTTGCGTTAATCTATTGCTTGCCAAATTTAAGCTATTTGGTATCTCTCCATGAAAATGGTTAGAGTTAAGATCTAGGTGTTTCAAGTGTTGTAGATTAACAAGTTGATCTCCAAGATTACCAGTAAGATTTAACCCTTGAAGTTTAATCTCAATTACTGATGATTGATAGCAAGAAACCCCAGTCCATGATTCTTCACAAGGATCACCTCCCTCTAATTTCCAATTCTTAAGTTCAGCAGGGCTGTTTAGAGCTCTGTACAAATCTCTCGGTGCTTGAACTTGGAGGTCATCAGTGCGGGCAAAAGCTTGAAAGAATAGAACCCCGAAAAGCAAAATTGCAGCGGTAGCCAACCCCAGATTTCTCTCCTTAGCCATTGTGCACAAACAACATACATAGAGATCTCCTCTTAACTTCAAATCAGGTAACACCAGACGAAGATTTTTTTTGAGAAACAAAATGGAGAAAGGGCTCTTTTTTTATAATAGGGGATGTTGTACCTATGTTAACATGATGGAAGGCAACCAGGGGATGTAGTACTCTTTGTTGGCAATAAGATGAGGCTCATGGCACTCTAAGGTGCTACTAGGGAATGTCGTATTCTATGTTGGCTAAAAGTAATACAGCCAGGGGATGTAGTACCCTGTGTTAGAAATAAAATGAGGCTCGTGGCACTCTGAGATGCTATTAGAGAATGTCGTACTCTATGTAGACAAAAATAATACGGTCAGGGGATGCAATACCCTGTGTTCGTGATAAGATGAGGCTCGTGGCACTCTGGGAAGATACTAGGGAAAGTCGTACCATATGTTGCATAAAATGAGGTTTGTGGTGCTCTGAAATGCTATTAGGGAATGTCGTACCCTATGTTGGCCATAAGTAATGCAACCAGAGAATGTAATACCCTGTGTTGGCAATAAGATGAGGCTCGTGGCACTCTAAGATGCTAATAGGGAATGTCGTACCCTATTTTGACAAAATGTGATGCCGCCAGGAGATGTAGTACCCTGTGTTGGAAATAAGATGAGGCTCGTGGCACTCTGAGATGCTACTAGGGAATGTCGTACACTATGCTGGCAGAAAGTAATGTAGCCAGGAGATGTAGTACCCTGTGTTGGAAATAAGATGAGGCTCGTGGCACTCTGAGATGCTACTAGGGAATGTCGTACCCTATGTTAGCAATTTTGAAATACAACCAAGGGATGTAGTACCCTGTGTTGGCAATAAAATAAGGCTTACAGCGTTCTGAGATGCTACTAGGGAATGTCGTACCCTATGTTGACAATAAGATGAGGTTCGTGGCGCTCTAAGATGCTACTAGGGAATGTCGTACACTATGTTGGCAGAAAGTAATGTAGCCAGGAGATGTAGTACCCTGTGGTGAAGCTAGGGTGTTCCCTATAATGAAACTAAAAATAGCATGATTATATGTATATTATAAGGAAATCAAGGATTTGAGAACTTCACTTGGTGATGTTCGTCCTTCCACGAACTGTTTTCTAAAATTGTTATGTTCCTGTTCTGAACAAAGAAAGTTTCGTTAGTTTTAAAATGGTGGTCAATTTGTGGCCTTGATCTCTTGGGCGACTTGACCTAGTGTCCATTGCACTTGTTAGAACAACTGGCTCTGTCAATGGTCGTATGAATTACTGGGAGACTCTGTCCTTACTTTCTAGAGATCTTCTTTCTCAACATCAAAACCTGCCTATTTTGCGCCTATCCCCATTTGTGTTTGTGGTGCAATTAACCTTTCTCCTAGAACAAATTTTAACTGAGTAACTTTTGTTGACACTTGGCACATTGTTCAATCCTTCTAGCCTTTTGCTCGTCAGGAAAAATCAAAGATGGATTTATGCCTTTGCCCATGATGTTCATGCCCAGAAAGTTTTGCTTCATATAACATGGAAACTGTAACCAATTTTGTGGCCTTTTCTTTGCTTTGCTCTGACAAAATTAGACTGAAAGAGACTCAAAAAAATAGTATGAAAGAAAACAAGAAGGTGAACTAATAGGTATTACAACTTAATCAAGAAGTGTACCTTTTAGAGAAGAAAAATAAAATAAAAAAATAAAAAATAAAAAAATACTTGTCTGGAGGAATATGCTGACCTCAATGAACATGACATGCACTTTGGACTGGATGCCCGATCCATCTGAACCGTCTAATTCTCAAAATCTCTTATAAACTTTACTTTGAAACTGAGTTCTTTGTCTTACCATGCTTGTACCTGTCGCGCCCCCTCTTTCCTCGCGGAGATCGGGTTTATGACATTCGGTTGGGACAACTCTTTCCTTTTGGGAAATGAGTTTGTGTTTTTGAGAGTCGTCACCTAACGATTTTTAAAGGTGCGTTAGGACACCAAAGGGTTTCATTTACTACTACGTTGCTAACCAGAGATAGGGTAAGGGCTTGAAATTATCCTAAGGGGAAGGTGTTAGGCACCCCTCAGGATCCACAAGTGTGGTTCCCGGCCAAACAACTTTTGTGAATTTGTACAGCTTGGTAAACAAGCAAATAAAGGCTCAAATAAGAGGGGATTTAAGTCTTAAGCATGCCGATGTTTGAAAATATAGTAAAGAGGGTTATATTTTGAAAAGGATTACGATCTAAGCATACAAAGGTTATCCTAGGTTTATATGGATCACATCAGTACAATACCCGGTAATCACTCCTCAAAGAGGGGCTCCACGTGGTATTAGCGCACCAGTCATCATATCCATATTCTATTCTTTTCCCACCCTGTGAAAGTAACTAAATCGAGTGTTGGTCTCGACCTCTATTGGATGCTTTTACCCGTCCCTTCCTATTAGTCCTGGAGGAATTTAGGACTTCTATCCTATAAGGGATGTTCTAGGCAGACCCTCAGGTTTGAAGGAAAAACACTAAGGCGACATATAAGAACATGTAGGACTACAATTAAGGGGAAACACATAAAAGCAGAGAAAAGGCACAAGTATACCTCCACAAGTAATGCAAATAGGCAGCATGACTCATACACAACTAAGGTCTTTTGATTCAGATCCTAAAACATGGTATCTAAATGATAATAACAAAGACAGATTTATTGCATAACTCAGAGAGGAAGTCTTAATCAGTTTTACTTACTGATTTTATCCTAATGATAATTAAGCAGCCTACATAAATAGACATATTTCCAGTTTTAACAACTTTAATTACCTAAGGCTTGCTTAAGCGTAGGACGATGCTCAGTAATTACCCAGATTATTAAAGAAACTGTTTGAGTTGTTTTTCCTAAACATGCTGTACTTAGGTGTTGCATCAAAATGCAGAATTATCACTAGTTGTTTAGAGACATGGTAAAACAGTTTTAGGTTCTTTTTCATGCATTGGTAATTGGGCGGGAAATGAGTCCTAAAACATGATATCTAGTGCACAGATAGGGATGCAAAATGATGCATATACTAAATCCTAAGAAGGACTTCTAAATGCACAATAATTACAACATTAAGTATGATTTCAGAAGATGCAAGAGTGGCGGTTTATTTTAGTGTTGTTTACTCTAAACAGGATCTCTAAGTGTTAATGGCAACATAGAGCATGATTGCAAAGTACTGGTTATTAACACATTTTAATGCAGGATTCTCTAAGTGATATGATAGTGAGATGGACATGCTGAAAACAGTAAGTATAAGTCCTAGGGAACATGATCTCTAATGCATGAAATGTGTCCGAAGCATGGTCTCTATTGCGCAAATAGGAATATAAACCTGATAACATGTTTTCTGCCCTTTTAATAGCTAAAACATACATAATCACCAATTCCCTTTCCACTATCCATCCCTAGAGTAGTTTACAAGTAGTTATTACAGGCCATTTGCATAAATTACATAGTTGAAATAAGAAAAAGAAGGAGTTATGCTATAGGGAGCCTACTGATAGGCCAAAATCCCCCAGAATGCCTCAAATGCCATTAGTTCACAGCCTTTAATATAATCCAGATGTGTCAGAGTTCCCTAAGGATCTCAAAGGATTCCGGGCAGTGCTCACACCCAGATTTCATAGCCAAGATAGGGTAAGTGCAGTGTGGAATGGCCAGCTCTTGTGTGTCAAAGTTCAGAGGGAGCTCAAGGGTCCCAAGGCAATGCTCACCCAAGAGGGGCATAACCTAATGTCTAAGAGTATAGTGGAAGTGCTTGACATAGTTTTGAAAGAGTTGAGTTGGAAAACAGTTTGAAAATGAGTAGTTTGAAATAAGTTTTGGAGAACAGAAGATTTTGCTTTTAGTGAAAAATAGTTTGAAAGGGGAAGAGGATAAGGAAATCAACAACTCAGAACCACATCAGCATGCATAGTGTAAGGAAGCAGTCACAAACAGGGAAAGGGGGAATTGGGGACAAGTAGTTCATATGTGACAGCAAATCGGCACACAGGTTAACACCAAAGAAGTACTACAGAACTTAAATAGTCCTAGAAATAGTCTATCACAAAGTATTCATGCCAGGAGCTTAACAACATTAGGTTAAGGGGTGCTAAATAGAGTTACACATTAGGTCCAGGGAAAGGGTTCAGGATTACATAGTAACTAGGGGTCATGAGTACATACTTATAGTGTTAGGAATCAGGGGTAAGGCATAATTGTAGTGGAAACATGTAAGAGAGAGAGCAATAGACATGCTGAACTAGGGGGAAAGGGGAAATCACATAGACAGAACATGCATGCTAATTGCAAGGTAAACAGTAGAACCACAAGTAGAAACATAAAATAAACAAAAGGAATCGTAATACAAACAGAAACATATTATTTTGGATGTTGTAAGCTTAAACTGAAAACATACCAGTTGAATGAAAGAATGAGTGCAAAGTGGAGAGCAATAAAGTGAAGAGAAGTAGAGCAGTTATGTGTAGAGAAATAGAACAGTATAATCACTCAGTCTTGGCTTTTAGCCGATTGAGTAGCAAGTAAACAGCAGGAGAAACAAGAGAGTATGCATGTGTAAGAGAGTTTAGAACAATGTATTGTTCGTGTCTTTGTGTTAGTGAAGGACTAGAGTATATATAGTTTTGAGAATAGGAAGAAATAAGGTAACAAATAATAGTTCACCACAATCATGGAAGTAGACACCAATTAGGATCAAATTAAGGTTAAGACTTCCTTGAATTAAGGAGTCATGGTTCAAACGTTTATCAATAGTAATAAACAAGGAAAGAAATCACTGAAAAGATGATGTTATCATATAAGAAGTAGTAAAAATATATAGCATGTGATTAAGACGAGATGCAGAATATCCTAATTAAGGAAAGTGCATATGTGAATCAATTTGACAGCCTTATTCATAGGAATAAGGCAGGACATAGTTTAATTCCGGAAAACAGTAAGAGAATCCTCGAATGAGGTCCTAATCACAGGGAATCAGTACCAATCAAGGAGAATATCACACACATAAGGAAATACTCGAAATCAGAATATTGTGTAAAAATCAATAAAGTACTAATCACAATTATTTAGAGATTCAAAAATGGTAAAACAGTACAGGAATAACACATATTAAGCAGGGTCAGGAACCCTAATCATGCAAATTAGGAATTCTCATAGGAATCATTAGGGATTTAGCAGAATAGACAGAATAAGAAACATCAGAAAACCCTAACGGCAAGCAAATAACACCAGGAATCACAGAGTATACATGAAAGCAAAGTAGTCATCCTAGAACATGTAAACATTATCGCAAATAAACTCAAACTCATTGACTGACCCCAGGAAATTTAGGGCTTTATATCAAAATAAATCAAAAAAAAAAGGGAAAGACTCAAATAATGTTTAAACACGATAGAATCATGAAATAATACTAAGAAACCAGAAAAAGAACAGTTTTGTAAGGATTTTAAAAACCTTAGTTTTGAAAAGTGAAGAATCGTTTTGGGAAACAGGAAGATCTTTAAAGAAAACATGGAAAAACCTCATAATACGTATAGATCTACTACATATCTAAAAGAATCGAAAGTTTTAAAGTTAGGGTTTCCAAAGAGAACCCAGAAAAGAGGAGGAAAACTCAAAATATTACCGGTTTCAACCGGAAAGGGGGTAAATCTTACTCGGACGGCCGTGGATGGCCAGAGAATGGTATGAAAGACCATAGGTGGGATTTGAACTGCTCCAGGTTCTCTTAAGGTCCTCAGGACAGTGTCAAGCCGGTGTGGGAGGAAAGACATAGGCTAGGAGGGGTGAGACCTCATGGTTTCTGGCAAAGGAGGTGGTCGGGAAAGGGAGACATGGCTCAACGGAGGGGGGAAGGTGAGAAATTTCTAGAGAGAACCTAGAGAGGACCAGAGAGAAGGTGGGAGAAAATGAAACGGGGGAAAAATGAGGGGGGGGGGGGNGGCTCAGATCGAATGAGGGATTGGGCCGGGTATTTTGTGAGGACTGGGCTGGGTAGTTGGGCTAGTTAAATGGGTTAGGGGTCCGGATTAATTAGGCTAGAATTAAAATTAAAAGTGGCTAATTGTTAAATACCTATAAAAAATAGATAAATAATTTATAAAAATAGTTAATTATTATAATAAATGAAATTTATGCTTAGTAAATTAAATTAAAATGATTAATGAGTATCTAAAAAAACAAATGACTTATTGCTGAGTAAAAACGGCATAAACATATAATTAGGCCATAATTGCAAAAGTATTACGATTATAGCCAAATAGTGCTAATTTGGCTGATTGTAAAGTAATTTGGTCTTAGTAGGACCCTAAATAATAAATTAAATCAAGAAATACTTTTGAAATTATTTTGTAATGCAATTTTGTAATTAATTATCAGAAATAAAATGCTGGATAAATTAAAAATAAATTAATAAAATGTAGGAAAATTATAGAAAAATACCAATTGCTATGAAAGCATGATTTTAAAGGTATATATGCAAATTAAAAATATTTTGAGGAAAAAATTGGGTATCAACAGTACCGAGATATAAGAAGCTTTAAATCGATCAACGATGCCCTTTGTGGGTTTTCACCAATTGACCTCTCTCATTTGCCTTTCTCTCAACTCACCATTTCCTTATAGTGCCCGTGAGGGTTTTCACCAGTAAGACTCTCTCATTTATTTTTCTCTCTTTACAATGGCTGAGGCATCACCCGTAGTATACAAACTTAGCATTCTCGAAAGTTGATCAAAAGGTCTTAGCAGAGAAAGGTAAAAAGAGCTATTCAACTGAATTACAAATTTTGGAACCATTTTGATGGAACAACCATAAAAAATAAAATAAAATTATGCCCCAGTTTCTTTAAATATTGGGGAAATGTGGATTTTTGTTTTGGTGTGACCAAACCCTAGAGTGAGGCTGCCTACGTATCCTTTCGGAATTAGGTGGGAACTTTAGTGGACTCTCCATCTAAGCATACTCCATCACTCTTCTTCCACTTGAACTATATGTGACATGATTCCCCTATAACCCGGGATACGTAGGCTGCCTAAAACCAAGACTCGGTCACATTTTCTTTTATCTTCTTGTCCCTTTTAAATAAAATGAGGTAAAAAATCAGTCAACTTTTTCATTTTCTTTGCCTGAAAACTCTTCATGTTTCCAAGCAAAGAGGGGCATGATGTGAACAACTAATTTTTGACCACACCCAAATTCTGTACTATTTTTGTGTAAATATCTCTTTAGGGTCTAATCTTAATATAAAAAAAACTACAAAAATACTCGCATTCTTAAGAATACATGGACCCTGGAGAAAAATAAGATGACACATAGGAATACGTGGACACTGGATCAAATAAAACTGAAGCGTCCCTGTTGCAAACTGAAACCATACCTGTGATAACCGCATCAGAGGCATCAACCTCTTGTCTGGCTGGAACAATATAACATCGGGATTGGGCCCTGTAATGACCCGACCGGTCGTTTTGAGAAATTAAGCTCCATTCGGTGGAATAAGGCCTTGAACAACTTCACTTTTTGTATATCGACCTGCGTGCGTGGTTGGATTCAATTACCGGATAATCCGGAGTCGAATTGGAAGGAAAATTTCTATTTTTGAAGCTTAAGTGATGTAAGTTGATTGGAGGTTTGACTTTTGAGTAAATGGCCTCGAAATGAGATTTGGGTGATGCCAACAACTTCGTATGATGACTTTGGACTTAGGCGCGCATCTGGAATTGGTTTTGGAGGTTCGTAGAGTAATTTGAGGTAATTCGGTGAAAGTTATAATTTTGGCGATTTTGGCCGATAGGTGAAAATTTGATATCGGGCTCGGAATGGGATTCCGAAAGTGGAGGTAGGTCCGGAGTGTCATTTGTGACATGTGTGTCAAATTTCAGGTCATTCGGACTAGTTTTGATGTGTTTCAGCATCGATTGTGGATTTTGGAAATTTCATAGTTCATAGGCTTGAATCCATGCATAATCGGCGACTTTGATGTTATGTGAAGTGGTTTGAAGGCTTGACTAAGTTCGTATGGAGTTATAGGATTGGTTGCTATGTTTGGTCGAGGTTCCGGGGGCCTCGGGTGTGTTTTGGGTGGTTAATAGATTGTTTTTGGGAATTTAGAGTTGCTGACTTGCTGGTTTTTGGAGTTCTGGTGTTTTTCCGCATCTGCGGATGGGTAGCCACAGGTGCGAGGTCGCAGGCGCGGAAGGGAAGCCCGCAGATGCGGAATTTGGGGAGCCCGACCTGGGGTGCAGGTGCGAGGTTTTTGCCGCACCTGCGAGCCCGCAGGTGCGTGGCCTTAAGCGCAGGTGCGAATATGTGGGAGTTAGTGATTTCCGCAGGTGCGAGAAATGTCCGCAGGTGTGAGGATTTATGGGTTGAAAATGGGGCAGAATTGAGGGTTGTTCATTTTTCACTCCATTTTTGATTTTGAGCTCGGGAGAAAGCGATTTTTTGGTGAATTTCAAGAGGAATCTCATGGGTAACGATTTCTAACTCGTATTTAGTCTTATATCATTAATCTATCGATATTGCACATGCAGCGTGATAAGGCGGGATGTGAGATTGAGGGTTGCACATGTGGTGTGACAAGGTGGGATTATGTTTATGCACGTGTGGCGAAACAAGGCGGGCATATACTTTACTATTGCACAAGTGGAGAGACAAGGTGGGCTATGTCAGGGATTGTTTGTGATACTTGTTTCGGCCTGGGGGCATTCCTTTGTTGTTGATATTGTGTACTGGAACACTTACTGTTTGAGTTTATTCGCGTGGAAACTTATGAAAGGCAAATGTAAGTGTTGCCCTTTTTGTTTCCCTTATTTTTATTGGTTGTTGAAATCATGTTAGAACACTTGCACAAGCATACACGTATTTAAGCACTACTAACGGATTTAGGACTCCTTGTTGTTACCGAGTATGGATACTCTTGTTGTGCTTACGTATGGGTGCAAATGACCCAAATGGAACGTGAGTCGTCCGTGCAGATAGTACTCAAATGATGGCGCAAGATTCCAAGTGTTAGGGTTTGAATATTGGGACCCGTAAATGGTGATTCGTCCGAGGTTCGACACCTCGTGGAGATGACTATGAATTTGATGTAAAAGTGGTTGAAGTTGTTGAGTCATTTCTTGTACGTGTTGTATATTTACATACCGGATTTTTTTGTGTTCTATTCAGTCTTTGTGTTACTTCATGGGTTGCTGATACTTATTGTTTTCCTTCCTTATCGAATTTAACTGTCTTGTTAGCTATATTGCTTAGCCTTTGTGTATATCATTATTTTCCCCGATTCCTATATTAATACTTGTTCAGTTTTATTAGACCAGTGGGTGCCTTGACTAGTAGTTGTCACTACTTCACCGGTGTTAGTCTTGATACTTACTGGGCACCGCTGTGGTGTGCTCATACTACTCTTCTGCACATTTTGTGCAGATTCCAGGTTTTCACATAAGCGGCCGATTGATTGTCAGCAGTGCGGTTGCTGTTGTGGAGACTCAAGGTAAAATCGCTTCAGCGTTCGCAGTTTCAGAGCTTATATTTCTGTTGCACTGTTGTACTTATTTCTGAACAGTGGTATTTTTAGGAGTTTTAGTTTAATTTCTTTAAAGCTTATGACTTGTACTTCCGGGTTTTGGGAATATATAATGTGTAAAAAATTACTTATTTCAGAAAATTATCAGATTTTATTTATTATTGTTGTTATTCCATGAATATTAGGCTTACCTAGTCCTTAAGACTAGGTGCCACACGGTACCCAACAGAGGGAAATTTAGGTCGTGACAAGTTGGTATCAGAGCTCTAGGTTCATAGGTGCTACGAGTCATAAGCGAGTTTAGTAGAGTGTTGGGGATCGGTACATAGACGTCTGTACTTATCTTCGAGAGGCTACAGAACTATTAGGATAACTTCACTTCCTTCATATCTATCATGCGAGTTCATTTATCTTGAAGTTTGAAATTATCATTCCATTTTATCACAGATGGTGAGGACGCGAGCTGCAGATCCTGAGGATGTTAACCCAGGAGCAGATGTCGCCAGGGGCGGAGGTAGAGATAGAGGCCGACGAGGGGCACGTGCCGTAGCTAGAGAACCTGCCAGAGCAGCCGTTGAGGAGCCGCCAACAGTTATAGTTTGGGGGCAGGCAACGGAGACGCCTGTTGTCACATCTAAACTTCAGTAGACCTTGGCACAGTTCTGGGGCATGATTGGTACCTTGACTCAGGCGGGATTGATTCCGGGTGCACCAGCTACTTCACAGGGCGGGGGAGGAGCTCAGACTCCCGTCGCCAATACTACAGAGCAACGAGATTAGGTTGGTCAGGTTCCAGGTGTCATGGAAGCACAACCTGGGGTCCCAGTTCCGCCCGTGGTTAGGGCAACATCATCTGAGGAGGAACAACTTAGACTCGAGAGGTAAAAGAAGTACCACCCTCCTACTTTCAGTGGATTGGCGACAGATGATGCCCAGGGTTTCCTGGAGGAGTGTCACCGCATTGTTCGTACTATGGGTATTGTGGAGATGAGCGAGGTTGCTTTTGTTACGTTTCAACTCAGGGGAGCTGCTTATCAGTGGTGGCGGGCATATGCGTGGGTAGCCTAGCCGAGTCAGCTTCACTTACATGGGGTCAGTTTTCAGATATGTTCTTGAGCGAGTTTGTACCTCAGTCCCTCCGAGATGCATGGCGCGCTGAGTTTGAGCGGCTGCGCTAGGGCACTATGTCAGTATCAGAGTATGCCGTCAGATTTAGTGACTTGGCCAGGAACGCACCTGCTTTGGTTGCTACAGTTTGAGAGCGTGTTCGTAGATTCATTGAGGGCCTCAGGCGTGATATTCAGTTTAGCATGGCTAGGGAGTTAGATTCGGATGTTTCATTTCAGTAGGTGGTAGGGATTGCTCGCAGACTTGAGGGCATGCTGGATCATGAGAGGGACGACATGCGGGAATATGATAGAGATGTTAGGCGGGGCTATGAGAGGGAGTACAGACGGGGTCAGGAGAGAGAGGTAAGAGAGGTGAGGAGGCCTCGTGGGCTGGAGAGATCTACTAGTCCTTATTATGGAGGCAGGGTACGACAAGATCGAGGTTTTGTGGGTCAGCTAGTTCAATTTGCATTACCGGCTTCGTATGGAGTTTCGGGTACTCATGGGTCTCAGGGTACTCGTACCACAGTTTCCACAGCCACGTCAGCAGAGAGGTTATTTTGAGTGTGGAGATATCAGCCACAGGGTGAGAGATTGTCCCAAGCTTCGGGCAGATATGTTACAACAGGGCATTCAGGTGAGTAGAGGGCGCCCAAGAGGGGGAGGCCCATCCCATTGATGTGTTTCGTATAGTAGGCTGGAGGCCGTTGTGCCAGATGTTATAGTGTAGGTATGTTTTGTTTTGTTATAGAGGGGCACCATTTGTAATTCATTATAGCTCTGTTGGTCGGGACGAGTTCCCTCATTTGTTGTTTCATTTTTGAGTAAGTTACATGCTTTACACTATATTTTTGTGTTTGCGCTTGTTGGGAGATTCTGTGAGTGGTATCCCATTTCATTATTGAGACATATGAGACTAGTAGTAAATTCCTGTTATCCAGTACAGTAGGCTTGATGCGATTCCTGAGTATAGAGGTTACGAGCTGTGATTCTTATGCTTCACCGGTGTAGGGGCCAACATGTGTTGTAATTTTGTTGAAGGAAGTGATCCAGTAAAAAGTTCCAGTTGGTGGGTTATATATATCCTATTTGTGATTTAGAGTCGAGTACGAAACCCCTGTGATTTAGTGTGTTTTTGAAGTGTTTGAATCGGGCTGTGTACCGCGAGTTAAGTTATGCTAGGATGGAATCCTTTTGATTTGTTCATGTGCTTTAATTCCTTCCTTGTTATGTTGTTGTGTAAGTTAGCATTGATAGAGAGTTGTGCCTGCCGGGCTTGTTTGATAGTTCCCTTATGTGTTCCTCCTTTCATATTCATTCATTTTCGTTCTATGCTCCTTGAGTTTTATCTTGCGGGGTGTGTGCCCGGTGGTATTAGTTATGGCTTGGTGATTCGGGTGTCAAATAATGAAGTCTTCGTGTTTATTGCATCATCATCAGTGTTATGGGGCATGGAAATAGAGTTCTTTCAGATGTGGGCTAACTGCCAATACTGAATTGATTTCGGGTAGCTATTGTGATCAGAAGTGTTATTCAAGATTACGTGTAGTGTGCTATATTGTGTGGTTGTACCTTGTGGGTGTAGGCATGAGTTGATGTAGCTGGTTGAGACTGATGCTGGATATGGATTTAGAATCAGGTCTTGTGGAAATGAAGAGAAGGTGAAACTTTGAGGTCAAAGGCTTGTCGGTGTTAGTAGGAAGGCTAAATAGCAGTTGATAAGGTGTCGGCAAGATTAAGTAGATTGAGGTGACGCGGGATCACCTGCGGGTGTGTGTTGGAAGTGCGCATTCAGTGATTGGATGGGTTCGAGGCGAATCTTGGCATGTTCGAGGACGAACTTTTATTTTAAGAGGGGGAGAATGTAACGAACCCACCGGTCATTTTGAGAAATTAAGCTCCGTTCAGTGGAATAAGGTCTTGAACAACTTCACTTTGTGTATACCGACCTGTGTGCGTGGTTGGATTTAGTTACCGGATAATCCGGAGTCAAATTGGAAGGAAAATTTCTATTTTTGAAGCTTAAGTGATGGAAGTTGACTGGAGGTTTGACTTTTGAGTAAACGGCCTCGGAATGAGATTTGGGTGATGCCAACAGTTTCATATGATTACTTTGGACTTAGGAGCGCATCCGAAATTGGTTTTGGAGGTCCGTAGAGTAATTTGAGGTAATTCGGCGAAAGTTAGAATTTTGGCGATTTCGGCCGATAGGTGAAAATTTGATATCAGGCTCGGAATGGGATTCCGAAAGTGGCTGTAGGTCCGGAGTGTCATTTGTGACATGTATGTCAAATTTCAGGTCATTCAGACTAGTTTTGATGTGTTTCAGCATATGTTGTGGATTTTGGAAATTTCACTATTCATAAGCTTGAATCCATGCATAATCGGCGATTTTGATGTTATGTGAAGTGGTTTGAAGGCTCGCCTAAGTTCGTATGGAGTTATAGGATTGGTTGGTATGTTTGGTCGAGGTTCCGGGGGCCTCGGGTGATTAACAGATTGTTTTTGGGAATTTAGAGTTGCTGACTTGCTGGTTTTTGGAGTTCTGGTATTTTTTCGCACATGCGGATGGGTAGCCGCAGGTGTGAGGTCGCAGTCACGGAAGGAAGCTCACAGATGCGAAATTTGGGGAGTCAGGCCTGGGGAGCAGGGGCACAGGTGCGAGGTTTTGGCCGCACCTGCGAGCCCGCAGGTGCGAAGATGTGGGAGTTAGTGATTTCCACAAGTGCGACTGGTTGGACCGGATGGGTGCGAGAAATGTCTGCGGTGCGAGGATTTCTGGGTTGAAAAGGGGGCAGGATCCAGGGTTCATTTTTCACTCCATTTTTGATTTTGAGCTCGGGAGAAGGTGATTCTTTGGCGGATTTTCAGATGAATCTTGTGGGTAACGATTTCTTACTCGAATTTGGTCTTATATCATTAATCTATTGTGGTTTCCCTCATTCTATCAAGGAAATTGAGAGTAAAAATTTGGAAAAAGGAGAAAGTTTCCCAATTGAAAATCCAAGATTTTAGTGAGGTTTTGACGTCGGTTCTTGATGATTTTTGTTCAAGTGTTCTCATAATAGAGCGTGTGTTCATAATTTGTAAATTTTATTCGATTTCGAGACGTGGGCCCGGGTTACGTTTTGGGAAATTTTTCTAATTTCGCGTCTTAGCTTTGAATTTATTAGTTAAACTAGTTGCTTGTAGTATTATTTATACGATGCTATTGATTTGATTAGATTTGGGCCATTGGGAGTTGGATACTCATGGCAAGGATGCGGTTTCAATTTTGATTTGAGCGGTTGAGGTGAGTATCTTGCCTAACCTTGCGTGGGGGAATTACCTCTTAGGATTTGGGTCTTATATGTTGTTTGTAGTCCGTGTACGTGAGGTGACGAGTGCGTGCTCGGACTTCTTTGTGGAAAGTTGACCCTTTAGGAAATCTTAGATCCTTATATTCGCCGAGTATGAAATGTCCGTAGCATGACTTAATTACCTAAATTCTAGTGTCATCTCTATTTGCTTAAATGTGGAATGTTCTTACTTTTGGAATTACCCCTATTGCTTATTTGACTCCTAATTGACTTATTTGAAGATTTTATTTTCTTTTACTGTCATGCTATGTCTTCTTAGCTGTTTATCTCTAATTGTAATTATCTTCATCTCATTCTAGAATGGGTTGGTCTTGACTGAGGTTATAATTATTTTCACGTGTTTGTCCCTAAATGAAATTTGTTGAATACCCTTGAAATTACCGACCTTAACGGAAGTTTAAATAGACTATTCCTTAGTTGGCTTGCCCATAAATAGAGTTATCGAATTGTGTTGATTTCTTGTTGTTAACCCGTGTAATTAGGTGCGGCTGTTACATGCTATTTTCCTTCCTTGTTGAGTGGTTCTTAATATGCCTAGCTCTCCTTGTTATGTTTATTTCTCGTGAAATAGTTTTTCCTATCTTGTGATCGAAGGTTATTGAGTTGATGTATTATTTGTATCTTGGAAACTGTTGCCATTGTTGTTGTTGTACTTGTTATGGTGATGCACGAGGTTTCTGCCGTGCGGTTGTTGATATGGGGACTTGCATGAGGTTTCTGCCGGGCCATGTTTACTATCGATATTGCACATGTGGCGTGATATGAGATTGAGGGTTGCACATGTGGGGTGACAAGGTGGGAACATGTTTATGCACGTGTGGCGAAACAAGGCGGGCATATACTTTACTATTGCACACGTGGCGAGACAAGGTGAGCTATGTCAGGGATTGTTTGTGATACTTGTGTTGGCCTGGGGGCATTCCTTTATTGTCGATATTGTGTACTGGAACACTTACTGTGTGAGTTTATTCGCATGGAAACTTATGAGAGGCAAAGTACGTGTTGCCCTTTTTGTTTCCCTTATGTTTATTGGTTTTTGAAATCATGTTAGGACACCTGCACAAGCATACACGTAGTTAAGCACTACTAATGGATTTAGGACTTCTTATTGTTACCGAGTATGGATGCTCTTGTTGTGCTTACCGTATGGGTGGAAATGACCCAAATGGCACGTGAGTTGTCCGTGCAGATAGTACTCGAATGATGGTGCAAGATGCCAAGTGTTAGGGTTCGAATATTGGGACCCGTAAATGGTGATTCATCCGAGGTTCGGCACCTCGTGGAGATGACTACAAATTCGATGTAGATGTGGTTGAAGTTGTTGAGTCATTTCATGTACGTGTTGTATATATACATGCCGGGTTCTCGATTCGAGATGTCAGAACATTAACCGAATCGGAAACCAAATCCTAAACTGACTTCAGAACAGGTTCAAGAGCTTCGATCAAAAACCTTTCCTATCTAGTGTTAGCTGATCCTTCAGCATCTGCACCAACTAAATCGGAAGCTTAATTCGAAAGACGAGAGAGTAGGCTTTTGACTCAATCTAATAGCCTACCTATCGAGCACCAATAAAAGAGAAAGTTTTCGCATGGGCTCATCATCTGATGCAGAACCGATGCGAGAGGGAGAAGCGGGGATTGATAGCTTTCAAGAACCAGTGTAAAGGAAAGACTTCTTCCCTGTATTCCTTCCTTTCCAAAAAAAGAAAATTAATTTGGGCTGGCATAGGCATAAAAGATTTGATTGAATGAATGCCACCTTGGTAGTTTTCAAACAAATCCAATGTTGGGCCAAGCCGTGCCAGCCGGTAATAGACGAAGACAAAAAAGGGGGAGATAGGGAAGAGGAGATTAAGGATAGTCACTCCACTCCATAGATAGTGCACACAAATTCTTCTTTCATTTTCCATTCCTTTCGGTCGGAAACGTGGGCTACTAGTGGGGCTGTGCCCATTCTCCCTCTTCTTCCGCTTTACAACCGGAATAAGGAACCTTAGAATTCACCCTACCTGTCGATGAAAAAATGGGTTTTGGTATGAGCTGAAAGCGACTTGACTCTAAGGAGAGGACCACCAGCTAGCGGATTAGAAAGATTTGTATGGAATGTCCTACTCCTGCCTGAGCTTTCCGATCAACCAATCCCCTATTTCAGGGACATCTATGTTAGCTAGGCCCAGGGATCACTGATTAGTCGAATGAGCCCATCTCTCTGGCCTATCATTTGTTGGTCGATCCGGCTGGCGGCTCTTGCATCTTCTGCCTCTCTATGGGGGCCCCTTTTTTAGACTACTTTGCTGCTAGGAGTCCCTGGAGTTGAATTAATAATCAATTGTCAACCAACTCGACAAAGACATTCAGATATGAAAAATATAAAGAAAGATGTGTTAAGCTTTTGTTTTCCCAGACTCCCTATGAGCCCTTACTTTTTCGGGGGTTCGGCGGGACATAGGAGCCTCAGCTCATGCATCAGTTTACCGAAATAACCTCTGCTCTCCCACTTCCTTCTATTCAAAAGGCGAGCAACCCTTAAACAAAAAGGCCTAAGAGGGTTCTTTTTCTTTCCAGAATTTGTACCACTTTATAATGTATATAAAATAAACCATGGATTATACCAAGCAAATTACTTCTTTTAAATTTGAATACAAATGAAAATCTTAGTCAAAATAAAAAAATCACTAAAAACCAAAAACAAAACTTTTTTCTACGATCAAATAAAAAAATAAAGAATCGAATTCAAGAAGCAAAAGAACCCGCAAGTCAAGGAGAAAAAGAGCGTGGATCAGTTCGCTCGTGTTCTATTCAGTCTTTGTGTTACTTCATGGGTTTCCGCTAATACTTAATGTTTTCCTTCCTTATCGAATATAACTGTCTTGTTAGCTATATTGCGTAGCCTTTATGTGTATATTATTATTTTCCCTGATTCCTATATTAATACTTGTTCAGTTTTATTAGACCAGTGGGTGCCTTGACTAGTCCTCGTCACTACTTCACCGAGGTTAGTCTTGATACTTACTGGGCACCGATGTGGTGTACTCATACTACCCTTTTGCACATTTTGTGTAGATTCCAGGTTTTCCCATATGCGGCCGATTGATTGTCAGTAGCGCGGTTGCTGTTGTGGAGACTCAAGGTAAAACCGCTTCAGCATTCACGGTTTCGGAGTCACCATCTTATATTTCTGTTGCACTGTTGTACTTATTTCTGAACAGTGGTATTTTTAGGAGTTTTAGTGTAATTTCTTTGAAGTTTATGACTTGTACTTCCGGGTTTTGGGAATATATTTTGTTTAAAGAATTACTTATTTCAGAAAATTATCAACTTTTATTTATTATTGTTGTTATTCCATGAATATTAGGCTTACCTAGTCCTTAAGACTAGGTGCCATCACGATACCCAATGGAGTGAAATTTGGATCGTGACAGGCCTCACCAGTCTGAACTACATCCCTGGGACGGCCTCCTACTGGTTGAACTCTACCCGTAGCGTCCTGGCCTCCACCTCTAATGGCCTGACCTCCACCTCTAACACCTCGACCCCCACCTCTAGCTGGTTGAATAGGCGGTGGAACACCTAGTACCGAAACCATGGCACGAGAACCCTGGTGCTGAGAACTGCTCGAGGCTCGAGGCTCGAGGGAAAAATCTAGCAATGTGCCTCTGACCACCACAAGTATAACAAGCCCTCGGCTGCTAAGGCTGCTGACCCTGAAACTGACCCTGACGACTTGAGTAACCACCCTGAAAACCCTGAATCGGCGGTGGACTGATAGGAGCTGATGGTGCACTATAGGGCAACTGATTAGAATACTACATATGAGAACCATGACCACCTGAAGCACTGCGAGAAACCTGAATGACGAATGAAACGGCCTAGGAGGATAGCCCCTACCAAAAGACTCCCTGCCTCCAGATGAGGCGCCACTGAACCTGCCAAAATGACGGGCTCTCTTTTCTGACCCCTGACCACCCCTTGCAACAGAACCATCTCAACTCGTCTGGCCACATTGGCTGCATCCTGGAAAGAAATCTCACTCCCTGTCCCTTGGCCATCTACAATCTGATCGGCTGAGCTAGTCCCTCAATAAATCTCCTCACCCTCTCTCGCTCGGTGGGAAGTATCATAATAGCATGTCGGTCCAAGGTAACAAATCTTGTCTCGTACTGAGTGACGGTCATAGAGCCCTGCTGGAGACGCTCAAACTGCCTCCGAAGATCCTATCTCAGAGTGATAGGAAGAAACTTCTCCAGAAATAGGTGAGTGAACTGGGCCCAAGTCAAGGCCGATTATCCGACTTGTCTGGCCAAACAATAACCTCTCCACCAAGTCTTGGCGGGACCTGACAGACGAAAGGTAGCAAAGTCGACCCCATTGGTCTCCATTATCCCCATGTTCCGTAGAACCTCATGGTAGCTATCCAAATAGTCCTGGGGATCCTCTGAAGATGCACCGCTATAAGTAGTAGTGAAAAGCTTGGTGAACCTGTCCAACCTCAACAAAGCATCAGTAGACATAGCTTCTCCATCCCCGGTCTGAGCCATAATACTCGGCTGAACTACCCCAGCTGACTGAGCTACTGGAGCCTGAAACTGAGAAGCCAACTGCTCCGGAGTGCGAGTAGCGGGAGTTTGGGATCCTCCCCCAGCCTGAGAGACGGCTGATGCTGCAGGAAGCAAACCTTCCTAAGAAACACTCTCCATGAGGCCCACTAGACGGACCAGAGCATCCTGGAATTCTGGGGTGGCAATGAACCCCTTGGGAACCTGAGCTGGCCCAACCAGGACTATCTGGGAATGAACCTCGTCAGCAAACTCTACCCGAGGCTCCACCACTGGGGCTGCTGCTCTGGGCTGAGCTCTGCCCCTGCCTCAGCCTCTAGCATGGCCTTGGCCTCGTCCTCGTCCCCTCGTAGGAGCTGCAACTGGAGACTTATTCTGCTGATCAGTGGATGAAGAAGCACGTGTTCTCGCCATCTGCGAGAGAATAGAGCAGAAATTCAGTTAGTTTTGAGACATCAAATCGCACGACAGAGAAGAATATATGTGAAGTCATTCCTAAACTCTGTAGCCTCTAGGGGATAAGCACAGACGTCTCCGTACCAATCCCTCAGACTCTACTAAGCTTGTCCGTGTATTATGAGACCTAAGCAATGTAGTGCTCTGATACCAACTTGTCACGACCCGAATTTCCCACCATCGGGACCGTAATGGCGCCTAACATTGAACCCGCTAGGCAAGCCAACGTGAATATTTATTTACCTTATTCCCTTATTGTTATATAATAATATGCGGAATACAACATTTACATAAATAAAAGTACAAAATGAAGCAAGGTATATGAACTCAATTTAATGCCTTTACGAAATTTCACAGAAAACCAATCCCAGAATTTTGGAGTCACAAGCTCACGGACTTTCTATGAATAATACATATAAAGGTCTGAAGGAAATAAGTACATTTGTTCCTGAAATAACTAGAACATAATACAAAAGAAGTAGGAGGGGACGCCAAGGCCTGCAGACGCCTGCAGGACCACCTCAGGGTCTCCACTGTACTGAAGGCAGCAACCTCGATCTATGGTCCGTAGGGTCCTACACCGGGATCTGCATGAAAGTGTAGAGTGTAGCATCAGTACCACCGACCCCATGTACTGAGTAAGTGCCGAGCCTAACCTCGGTAAAGTAGTGATGAGGCTAGGACACGATAACCAAAGTCAACGTGTGCAGTTTAATAGTATACTGAGAAAAATAATTCAATGAGAAATAAGCAGTTAAGCATAAAGGAAAAGGGAACATGCTGAGGGGAGGAAATATCAAATAATGGAAATAATGAGGTAAGGCACAATTTAGATATTAAGTTAAGCAACAAAATAGTTATACGAAAACAAGTTCACGGCATCACCCTTCGTGCTTTTACTCTTGTCCTCACCATCAGAATCATTATATTCAGCACGACATCACCCTTCGTGCTTTTACCTCACAATATCATGGCAAGACATTATCCTTCGTGCATTATCTCTCATATCATGGCACGACATCACCCTTCGTGCTTTTACCTCACAATATCATGGCAAGACATTATCCTTCGTGCATTATCTCTCATATCATGGCACGACATCACCCTTCGTGCTTTTACCTCACAATATCATGGCAAGACATTATCCTTCGTGCATTATCTCTCATATCATGGCACGACATCACCCTTCGTGCTTTTACCTCACAATATCATGGCAAGACATTATCCTTCGTGCATTATCTCTCATATCATGGCACGACATCACCCTTCGTGCTTTTACCTCACAATATCATGGCAAGACATTATCCTTCGTGCATTATCTCTCATATCATGGCACGACATCACCCTTCGTGCTTTTACCTCACAATATCATGGCAAGACATTATCCTTCGTGCATTATCTCTCATATCATGGCACGACATCACCCTTCGTGCTTTTACCTCACAATATCATGGCAAGACATTATCCTTCGTGCATTATCTCTCATATCATGGCACGACATCACCCTTCGTGCTTTTACCTCACAATATCATGGCAAGACATTATCCTTCGTGCATTATCTCTCATATCATGGCACGACATCACCCTTCGTGCTTTTACCTCACAATATCATGGCAAGACATTATCCTTCGTGCATTATCTCTCATATCATGGCACGACATCACCCTTCGTGCTTTTACCTCACAATATCATGGCAAGACATTATCCTTCGTGCATTATCTCTCATATCATGGCACGACATCACCCTTCGTGCTTTTAAGATCACAATAGCGGCACGACATCACCCTTCGTGCATTAACATTCACTCAAAATCTCACGCACAATATCACCCTTCATGCTTTTACACTCTTCCTCACCCAAACACATCAAATGACAGCAATCCAACACGGAAAATAACGGAGTAAACAGAAATAAAACCATCATATCCCGGCAAGAGAGTCAACTGTGGAATTAATACCATCCCGGCAAGGGAAAATAACTATATCCAATCTCACTTAGTACATAACTTCACATAAAAATCTTCAACTGAAACTAATACTCATCACTATTCAATATCAAGGAATTTCCACCAACATGGATAACTATAAAGTGAAACACAAATATTACTTACGAAAAACCACATAAATCACAATATTCGACTCACGGGCATGCTTAACACCAACGTATAGGTACTCGTCACCTCACATATATGTTGAACATGATACTTACACATAGAAAATACGACACAACACCTATTCTCTCAAGGTAAGGTTAAGCCAAATACTTACCTCAAATTCCACGACCAAACTCACGCCTCGATTACCACTTTCCTTTTTGAATTTGACTCCAATTCACTTGTATATAAACATATTCAACTCAATAACATCAATAAATGATAAACAATTCCATCCCAACGCTTCATTATAGGTTTTACATCATTCTTCCCAAAAAGTCAAAAATCAACCCCGGGCCCGCTTGGTCAAAACTCGAGGTTCGGACCAAAACCCGATCACCCATTCACCTACGAGCCCGAATATGTAATTAGTTTCGAAATCCGATCTCAAAATGAGGTCTAAATTCCAATTACTCAGAAAGCTCTAACTCTACCCAATCCCCAATTCTCTACTATTAAAACACTAGAATTCTTGATAAAAGTTGATGAAAATTATTAGGAAATTGAAGAAAATTAGTTAATGGACACTTACCTATGATTTGGGAAGAAACTCTCTTGAGAAAATCTCCCTTGGTATCCTATTTTTGTGAAGAAGTGAAAATAAAATCGCATGAAGCTCTAACTTAAACACACTGCCCGACCCTCGCACCTGCAGTGTGCGGAAAAATGGTCGCACCTGCGGAAATGGGCAAGGCCACTGAGGGCCGCACCTGCGGAGTTGCATCCGCTTCTGCAGAATTTTTGTCGCACCTGCAAAAAGAGGGCTGGCTGGGCTGGACCGCACCTGCGGCTGAAGGTCCGCACCTGCAGTCTCCCCCTTGTGGCCCTAGGCTCGCAGGTGTGGACACACCAGAACTGGTGCACCAACAGTGATTTTCCAATTCTAAACAGCCCGGAACCTACCTGAAACTCACTCGAGCCCTCGGGCTCTAAACCAAACATGTACACAACCTTAAAAACATCCTACGGACTAACTCGTGCGATCAAATCGCCAAAATAACATCTTAAACAACGAACTTAGCATAGAATTCAAAGAAAAATCTCAAAATTTTCAAGGTTTCAAATTTCACAACTACGGGTCCGAATCACGTCAAATGACCTCTGTTTCTTACCAAATTTTACAAGCATCAGTCAAATACTATATTAAACCTGTACTAGGCCCCGGAACAAAACATACGGTCCCGATACCATCAATTTCAAATATAAACAAATTTCCAAAGGCTCTTATAATTTCAGTAAAACAATTTCTTTCAAAAATTCATTTCTCGGGCTTGGGAACTCGGAATTCAATTTCGGGCACACGCCCAAGTTCCATATTTTCCTACGGACCCTCCGAGACCGTCGAATCATAGGTCCGGGTCCGTTTACCTAAAATATTGACCTAAGTCAATTTAAATTCAATATTAAAGGCCATATTAGCATTTTTCTCAGTTTTTCACATAAAAGCTTCCCGGATATACGCCCGGGCTATGCACGCAAAACGAGATAAGATAAAAGGAGGTTTTCAAGGTCTCAGAATACAATTTTGACTTATAAAAATGAGAGATGACTTTTTTGGGTCATCACAGGGTTTGATATTTTACAACTGTACTAGCCGGTTTATTTGAATTTTCTTAGCAATACATTGAGAAGGCTTCTTTGCTCAAGGTCCAGTTCTTCCTTTCTTTTACTACTCTATCTCATTATATTTTAGATCCATGTTATTGATGCTTTACTTCTTCATCTATTCTCATATGTAATTGCTTTTAGATTCTTAATATTATCACTGGCAGTGGGTTTTCTGAGATATTGGTGTTAATATTTTTGTAATAGAAAGTATAAAGGTTTTATAAAGACTTTTAGAAGTAAATTAGTTGAGTTGATGAATAAGGAACTCTTTGGATCCAAGTTTCTTTTTTTTTGGTCACTTTTTGTTACTGTAAAGTTCACGGAAGTATTAATACTGCTGGAAATCATACATCAATAGTCCCTTCAATTCAGATAATAAAAAAAAGTTATTTTTTTGCCAATTGATCAAAGCCTTGCCATACACATATATTGTCAATCTCAAATTGCTAAATATTGACATATTAATACTTTCATAAGTTGACGATAATGAGCTGGTAAACCTTTATGCTGGCTTGCTGCATTTATCTTTCGTTAAATCCCAGTTGTGAATTTAGCAAATTGTCTTATCGGTTTGTTCATCATTATGAATGTTCAGTCTTCAAAATAAAGAAAGGACCTCAAAAAATTACTACAAACTCATATTTGAGCAATGGATAATGAAATGGAGTGCTGGTCATTCCTTCTGGTATTTGGAGAAGCAGTTAACTTCAAGATAAGTAAATGTTGGAGTTGTACTCTCATTTTGATGTTGTTATGTATTTTTATATAACAATACTTCCATAACTGAGACCTCCGCATGTAACTTCAAACCTTAGGAAGTTAAAAGAATAATGAACACCATTAGAATGTTTTAGGCACACTTTAAATATTAGCCCATGTGTTCATCCCCGAACCTTGAATTGAAATACTTAAATCATAAAAGAAGCAACTGCGCATTCTCGCGCCACGATGCCTTTAAATTTAAAATAATTATGTTATAATCATGTGTACATTCCGTACCTTGGTTTAACATTTAATTTCAAAGAAGCACCTTGTGTGCATACCACATCTTGGTGAATGCAATTAATAAAATATAATAATTAATTAAGCAGTAATCAATAATCCATAATCAATAAAATACAAGAAAAGCTAAAAAATAATTTAAGCCTTACATTAGTCAATAAAGTGACCGTGCTAGAACCACGGGACTCGAGGGGTGCCTTATACCTTCCCCTCGGTCAACGGAATTCCTTACTCAGTCTTCTATTTCGTAGACCATAAATTAGGAGTTAAATCTTACTTTTGATAAGGGATTCAATAAAAGGTGACTTGGAACATCAAAACTCAATTCCAAGTAGCGACTCTAAATAATAAATAATCCCTTTTCAAAGCTTCACTTTAATTAGAAAAAATCTTCTAATTCAACCTCGTAATAGGGTTGTGCGGAACATAAAAGAGGTGTGACACTGGAGAGGGGAGTCTCGTTTTAAAAATTCTTCGATAGTACGAAGACTCTATGCGTATCCATACTGAGACTAATCCTTGTTATCAACTCTTTTATTGATGAAACCCGTGAACAAATTGAATGAAATATTGTGTTGAAATTTTTCTCAAAAATATCAACTCGAATATAGAAGAACAAGAAACACTTTTGTTGTAATTGTATTTTCTCTCTTGGCTATGTATTTTATTCTACTTTCACAAAGTGGGCTTTCTTCTCCAGACTTAATAATCCAGAATTTGTTTTCTCCATCACCCTTTATATAGCATCACCTCTAAACTCTTTTCCTATTTGGTTAAGGTAATGATTTACTTAAGGTAAAAATTTAATTCCAAAATTAAACTTTTATGGAATTTTCTAAGAAAAATTGGCAACCCGTTCTTAATGGATTTGCATCTGTCGCGAGTTATACATGAAGTTAAAGTCCTGTCACGACCCAAACTCCATAAGGTCGTGATGGCACCGGACATCATTGTCAGGCAAGCCAATCATTAATTAGTTGAAATAATTTCCGGTTTTAACATTTATGAAAAAGCATTTCCTTTCACTTTATTGCATATTAACTAAATAAAAATCTTTTAAGTAAATACAATGGTTTAAATAGTCCTATTTTAGCAAATATATCCCAACCCATCACAGAACCCGGTGTCACAAGTATATGAGCAATTTCTAGGAATTTTACAATTTCTACAAAGCTTGTCCGAAATACAAGTGGACAAGGAAATTAAAATAATGTAATACAGTATGAGGGAGACTCTGTCAGCTGCGGATCGCCTCCGGATGGTGCAGCTCGACTAAGTCTCCAAATCCTCCACATCGCTATGAAAGTACCTGTGCAATAAAATGCACATCAAGTCTAGCATGAGTACAAAAAAATGTGTACTCAGTAAGTCGCCCGCCTAACCTCAGAGAGGTAGTGACGAGAGGTCAAATTAGACACTTGCTAAAGGTCAATTTAGAATATTCAAGTGTGACACTAAGCATGATTACATAGGAAATTTATTAAAATCAGGAATAACTAATATCAACTCCGTTCACATTTAACACTTTATATCTTCGTCATATTAAAAACAATTAATCAACATGGGTGATTTAATCAAATAAAAATTAATCAACTGGAAGGAACAAGTTCTTCCAAAATCTTTTAATAATTTTAAATCACCGTCATTTCAATTGACAACTAAAAATCCCAGGCCAATAATCAGTCAATAATCATAGCAACTACGCAGTAAATATCATGCGCAAGCAATGCCGAGGGTCGAACGACGCGGATCAACAATAATAAACTGTGCACTGCCGAGGGTCGAACGACTCGAACCATAGATGCATCTATCTGCCCCACTCACGAAACGATCATGCAACGCGATTATACATACAAATAATAAGGCTAGCCTGCTCGCGAATCATACCTACGACTCAGGTGCTCATATGTACACATATCCACAAAATAAATCCGTATTTTTATCAAGAAAGCAATTTTTCTCAGGAAAGTGGTAAAATTATTCTTAAAGGAACATGTAATATAGCTTTTAAATCTTTGTTTTGAAACCCATTTGCCAAGTTTCAGGATATTCCATAATATAACCCTACCAGGTATACAATTATCCACGGAGGAATCAATTCTCTTTCTAGATGATTAAGAAAATGAACCCTGGTCTAATTTAGCTATTCAATTACGATTTTGATTATATTAGCACTTTAGTATTACAGGAAGGATTACCGGTACAACACGTAAGGCATGCTAGTGGGTCCTAGACTACCCAAGCATGGCATAATAGTAGCTACGGACGGACTCCCGTCACCTCGTGCATACGTAGCCCCCGAAGATAATAACACATTCTTAATTAATTCACCTAAGGGGACAATTCCCCCTCACAAAGTTAGAAAGGAGACTTACCTCGCTCCGAAATTCCATAACCGGCTTCCAAGCCTTTCCGACGACTCCAACGGACGCACAACGCCCAAAAACTATCAAAATAACGGTAAACCAATGAAAATATACTCTAATATTTGCAACAAATTCCAAATTATATAATATCCCAACACCTCTTAGTGAAATGACCAAAATGCCCGCGGGCCAATGTGCCTGGAATCCGAAATTTCTCGAAGATATATTCTACCCATAGCCTTATTAACTCGAATATACAATTTACTCTATATTCCATGCTAAATTTCGTGGCTAAAAATCCAAATTACCATTTCTAGGTCTCTCCTCAAAAATCCCAATTCTCCTACTAATTTCCATGCCTAATTCCATGCATATACTTGTATTTAACTTAGAAACATGAAGGAATTACCTACTTTGACATTTCATGAAGAAATCCTCTCTTGAAGCTCCTCCAAAATCGACAAAACCAAAGAAGAAATGAAGAAATGGCCACAAATTCTTGGTTTTAAAACATTCTGCCAAGGCCATTTTTCGCACCTGTGGTCCTACCTCCGCAACTGCGCTCCCGCAGGTGCAACCAATCTCCCGCACCTGTGGCTTTCTCATCTCCAGCCCAAAATTGCACCTGCGCCCCATCGCCGCACCTGCGGCCAAATCCTCGCAGGTGCGGTCACACCAGATGACAGCAAATTCCGGCCTTCTTCAACCTCTCAACTTGATCCGTTAACCACCCGGAATCCACCCGAGGCCCCGGGGACCCCGTCTAATTATACCAACCTGTCCCTAAACATAATGCGGACTTGCTCAAAGCCTCAAATCACATCAAACAACATCGAAACCACGAATCGCACCCAAATCCCAACTTTATGAACTTAGAATTTTCAACTTCTACATCCGATGCCGAAACCTATCAAATCACGTCCGATTGACCCCAAATTTTGCACAAAAGTAATATTCGACATTACGGAGCTGCTCCAACTTCCAGAATCGCATTCCGACCTCGATATCAAAACTTCCACTTCCGGTTGGATTTATCCAAAAACCTTCAAATTCCTATCTTTAGCCAAATGACTTTAAATGACCTACAAACATCCGAATTCACTTCCAATCGCACTCCCAACTCCATAATCACCATACAAAGCTATTACCAGACTCGGAGTCCCAAACGGACATCATATCACTGAAATGCGCTTCAAGCCAAACTTAGGAAATTCTTCAAAAATGCTGACTTCCACAATATACGCTGAAATGCTCACAGGTTATCCAAAACCCGATCCGGATGTACGCCAAAGTCCGAAATCATCATACAAACCTGCTGGAACCTTCAAATCCTGATTCAGAGGTCGTTTACTGACAATTACAATCTTAGTTTATTCTTCCAACTTAAGGCTTCTGAAATGAGAATTTTCTTTCCAAATCAACTCTAAACTTTTCGAAATTCAATTCCGACCACACCTACATGTCATAATACCTGAAATGGAGCTGATCATGGCCTCAAACCGCTGAACGACGCGCTAGAGCTTAAAATGACCAGTCGGGTCGTTACATTCTCCCCACTTAAATAGACGTTCATCCTTGAACGTGCTAAGAACTGCTCTGGAGTTATCAGAAATCACTGTTTAACACCTCGAGCACTTGCCCGTGCTACCACAACCCAGTTGAGTACATTAACTTGATCAAATCTGAAGATTTCTTCTTTTATCCATATAATAAGATCAGAACCTAGTTCCAACACTTGAAATTTTTCTGCCAGGCCTAGTTCCAATATATAAACACCGTATCAACAACCACACAATATACCAGAACATGACTGCATACCTTTGCTGAATTAGCACCATCCACCGCAAAATTCATCATCTAACCACAATGACGCTCCCTGAACCTTAATAGCCAAAATTCCACGAATTTGATGCTCTCAATGCACCTCATGCTATATATACATACATCCTGCTGTAATGATGACGATACCACCACAACAAAGGAGATGTGTAGAAATTCATACCCAACTGTAGAGTTAACAAATCATTGAATATCTCCTCTTGACTAGAATCATCACCTTATTATGAACCTGAATAATGGTATTTGTTCTTTAATATACACTTCACATAACCTTATCGCACTGATCCCTGGTCCGATAATCTCGTCCAGACAACAAATCACCCTAAACATGACCAACAACCTCACATGATACCACATCGCGCCAATAGGCCATAACTCGAACATGATAATAAGAAACAACTCAGGAAGGGACTATTCAACTCACGCAACTAAAATGAACTTTTCTCAGAAAATAGGAAGTAGAACACAAGAAACAATAAATATAGGAACCTTACTCGTCATCACACTGTTGCGGTGTGCAACCCGATCCGAATAACATACCCGTGGCGACGTGCCACCCGATCCACACATAAAATTTACATAAGAAGATATATATACGGAGCTGTTTTGCTCACTATTACAAATTACTGAATATCGATCATAAGCACGCTAAGTGCATAATACCATCCTAGGGAGACTGATAAAGCCGTAGGCTACAAAACTCAAGCACAACTGAGGTGCGATATATATATATATATATACACACTGTGGATCTCAAGAGCTATCCTGCTCACATAACATCCCCCACTACGCGGGACCTCAACACATAGGAAATTATCTAGCTGTTTCACAACTCACATGGCACAATCATAATAACACATGAATTTGACGAAGACGGAACAACATCCGCTGTTCTAATACCTTTCCATGAAAAGTTCTCTAATGAAATGAACACGCCTGGCTCATACGGAGCCCATAATCATATTTAAATCCATCCACAAACATCAAGTCTACCTTGCTCGCACCAAACAAGGTAATAGCCTCACCTAGGTCCATATTAACCCACTTTCTCTCATAATACACGAGAACAACCATCATCACCGGGACAAACACCCCATAATCAACAATCAACTGAACCGAATGCCCTCCAGGCATAAATTCTCAAATAAACAATATTGCACTTCTTTACACTCAGTCCAAATCTTCAATCTATCAAGTGACTACGTGTCACACTTATACAATCCTTTCGCGGTCATGCTTCCACGACCTTCCACACAAGGCAACAAGTCTACCCATCTATAACACCGACCATACTACGGCCGCAAAACACATCAAGAGCCCATGACCCGGGTACAAAGCCTCTTTCACCGAATATCAATCTCAGGTGACACTGAAGATAATACCGGCTTACTCTGAACTTTCAAATCACTTTTTATTGCTCTTCCGAGCTCATGACATCCTTATCATCACCGAACCGCAATCTCGATTCTTACTCCCAGTTACATACTGTTTTCCGCACCTAACATGCCAATATGAGGTAGCGCAAGAATTCCATCATAACTTCTGAACCACCAATAGGGTGAACACTTCATCATATAGAAACCTTTTACTTAACTCAATTCAAGAGTACCATCTCAACACACGAGTGAATTCCCACAATCACCCAACATGCAAATCCTTAAGTAGTAGTCTATACCACCATAACCCTTCCGGGATATGCCTACACCTGACAGGCCATAACACTCAAATACTCCCACATGAAATCCGTTACGACAACCGACAAGCCCCGTACACACCGGCACAAACCACATGCATAACTTAATCACACCGAAGGAACTGATCACTGCCGTAAATGTGCCATTTCGACCATGGCTAATCAATCTATTTTCTTTTAATCATATTCAATTGCCTTAGGAATAATAGCAACTTCCATAAACTCATAGAAAACTCAACCCTAACTCATCCCGAGTGACCTTGATTCACGAGACTATGTTGCCTAAATCCAGCAACCCGTCTCATACCCTCCTGATAATCTTTCTACAATCCGGAGTTTATTTCTCTCACTCCTCCAATACTATCCTGCATGCTGAAACATATCATAGAACATTCCAACCATCTTCCTCTTTCTCAGAAATTACTCTGCAAAAGCTCGATTCTCGATCATACTGCTGCCAGAAACCTTTAAACGCCGCATTCTTTACTTTTGAACTCACTATGACCGCTATTGAGAGTCACCCACTCTAACTTGCCCCGAATACAATCAACTCCAAGGCTCTTCTAGCACATGAACACCCTTTTCCTTGAAGCACGTGACTGAGTCACTATCCTTACAACTCACCCATGCCTTAAGCATAAATTCTGAATCTTCCAAAGCCTAACCCTGGTCCGCCAGGGCCAACATTTGCACACATTCATCAAATCCCATGCATAATCACCATTTTACTCCTTTCCCTTAGCTGTAATAACTTGCCAACACGCCGACAATCTAAAACCCTATGATAACACAATCCTGCAACCCAACTACAAATGGCGGGACTCCCCTACTTAGCCCAAAGCTACTCATTGCACCATTCTAGACCTTGCCGAGATCCTTTCTCCTTTGATAACACGATCTTGCTCAACCAATCCGTCCAATCCTTCCAAATTCTAGTGTTAGCACTCCCTAAATACTCAAACTCTCTAGCATCATTCACACATTCTGCCTCCTACCGAATAGCCACTAGAACCTCTGACAGAGACTTGCCAACCATGCCACCGCTAACCTATTCACAGGAGATAACCCACCTGTGGAAATCACCCGCGGACACTTTCCAACGATGCTGAAATGCACGCTCTCTACGACTTCAATACCCAATCCTACGCGTTGCTTCATTTACCAACTTTACTAGTCCGTCCACTCCTCATGGACATCCATTAAATGTGCGACAATATCTTTAAATTCCAGGCTATGCTGCCGCACCCCCACTTTGCGACTGCTCAACTTCCGCTTCTTACACCTGGCCTCATAGAAATGGAACCACCGCCTAGCCTCACTTCATGATCATTCTCTGTATCCCTCAAACCAGCAGATCATCACGACTTCAAGCTCTCCAAAGATCATCTTTCTCTAGCTGCCTTCATTATCAACACTTATCCGGTACTGAACCACCGCACCTCACGGTCTCTGCCAACCGCATTCTTCAATACTTCTTCTTAATACTCTGACCCCACGCAACCGAAGAAATCATAACACCGACAAACTTAACACATTCCATTCGATCACTGACGACGACTTCACGTCACAGGTGCATATCCCACCTCACTTGAAGATACCAAGTCTTACTACTTTATCAACCCCAACCGGACCATTCATAATCTAAATGCCTTTCCTATGCCGAAACTAAAATACCGAAATCTCGAAATCACACTTTGAGAATACCTCCCTTCAAACGATTCATCACCCCCAACATACGGGCAAGCATTCGATAATCATATCGACATCGTGCGATGACCAATCGCAAGCATCATCACTACCTGAGAACATCCTTAAGGCTCCCAGAAACACAACTACTGAGCTGAAACAACATATTATTCTTTTGCACGACCATAACAATAGCCCCAACAAATTACACATGGAAACATCTCGAATTACATCCGTAGCACCATTCAATTCCTCAAATTTCCTGATTCATAGAGAGCACTCGCGACGCGTAAGATTGAGTAGGAATAAACATAGGCAAAATCGTCAAAGGAATCAAATCGCACGATGAAGAATCAAGAAGGGAAGTACTCCTAACAGCCCTGTAGCCTCTCAAAGATAAGTACAGACGTCTCCATACCGATTCTCAAGACTCTACTAGACTTGCTCATGACTCGTGAGACCTAAGGGAACCTAGAGCTCTGATGCCATGTTGTCACGACCAAAAATCCATAAGGTCGTGATGGCACCGGACATCATTGTCAGGCAACCCAATCATTAATTAATTGAAATAATTTCCGGTTTTAACATTTATGGAAAATCATTTCCTTTCACTTTATTGCATATTAACTAAATAAAAATCTGTTAAGTAAATACAATGGTTTAAATAGTCCTATTTTAGCAAATATATCCCAACCCATCCCAGAACCCGGTGTCATAAGTACATGAGAAGTTTCTAAGAATTTTACAATGTCTACAAAGCTTGTCCGAAATACAAGTGGACAAGGGAATTAAAATAATGTGATATAGTATGAGGGAGACTCTGTCAGCTGTGGATCGCCTCTGGATGGTGCAACTTGCCTAAGTCTCCAAATCCTCCACATCGCTATGAAAGTACCTGTGCAATAAAATGCACAGCAAGTGTAGCATGAGTACAAAAATAATGTGTACTCAGTAAGTTGCCCGACTAACCTCAGAGAGTTAGTGACGAGTGGTCAAATTAGACACTTGCTAAAGGTCAATTTAGAATATTCAAGTGTGACACTAAGCATGATTATCATAGGCAATTTATTAAAAACAAGAATAAATATTATCAACTCCGTTCACATTTAAAACTTTATATCTTCGTCATATTAATAACAATTAATCAACATGGGTGATTTAATCAAATAACAATTAATCAACGGGAAGGAACAACTTCTTCCAAAATCTTTTAATAATTTTAAATCTCTGTCATTTCAATTGACAACTTAAAATCCCAGGCCAGTAATCAGGCAAAAATCATAGCAACTACGTAGTAAATATCATGCGCAAGCAATGCCGAGGATCGAACGACGCGGACCAACAATAATAAACTGTGCGCTGCCGAGGGTCGAACGACTCGAACCATAGATGCATCTATCTGCCCCGCTCGCGAATAGATCATGCGATGCGGTTATACATACAAATAATAAGGTTTGCCTGCTCTCGAAACATACCTGCGACTCAGATGCTCATATGTACACATGTCCACATAATAAATCCGTATTTTTATCAAGAAAGCAGTTTTTCTCAGGAAAGTGGTAAAATTTTTCTTAAAGGAACATCTAATATAGCTTTTAAATCTTTATTTTGAAACTCATTTGCCAAGTTTAAGGATATTCCATAATATAACCCTACCAGGTATACAATTATCCATGGAGGAATCAATTCTCTTTCTAGATGATCAAGAAAATGAACCCTGGTCTTCTTTAGCTATTCAATTACAATTTTGATTATATTAGTAGTTTAGTATTCTAGGCAGGATTACAGGTACAACACGTAAGGCATGCTAGTGGGTCCTAGTCTACCCGGACATGGCATAATAGTAGCTACGTGATCACGCTCAACTATGTCTTATAGAAAGACTAAACGGGCGCTGCAAATATAATCTGGGGTATTACACCCAAAGTCGATCCCGCAAAGAATTGTACGTATAAATTGAGTCTATAAAATACTAAACTAGTGTTTAATCAATTTTTCTCAATACTTTTGAATATAATTTGGTGAGTTTTACTAAATCTAATAACAAAATAATAAACTAGTAATTGACTAACAATTTAATGTAAACAATGATAATAAAGGTCTAAGGTTATGGTTTCCCCCGTTGGTGAATTCTTTCTCGGATACTTCTTATAGCTTGATTAATCGTCTCTATCAATCATGAACACTCTATCTACCATAAATCTCTCTCAAGTAATTATGATAATTTACTAGACGCACTCTCTCAAGTTACGCTAGCTAGATCGCAATACAGTTCACTTTAGATTGCACCCGAGGTATCGTTATCTCTAATCCAACCTCTAAACCCTCGGTTATGACTTTCGTCTATACTCTGGGAGTGGTGTTGTTCAAACAATTACCTAAATATGCACTCTCTCTCAAGTAGATACATACTAAATAGGCACAGCTAATTGATGGCCATTCAATTAACTACAATAAGAACGTAGTTGAACAAATAGAGAATAATCAATCAAAATATATTAGTATCACAAGAAATTCATCCCCAACGGGTTCTACCAAAACCCTAGATTAAAAACTTAGCTACTCATGTTTAGAAGACACAAAATTACAAGAAATTGCATAATTGAAATATAAAGTAAGAAATACTAGATGTAGAACTCAATGTTTTTGCACTTCAATGGAATTTTCTCTTTGTATTCTCTTCTCTACTTTGATTCACGAAAATCGCCTTGTAATTGTGTTTTAGGAGTCTATTTATAGGTTTATGGTCAACCCTAACCGTGTCGGAGATGTCTATTTCACTTGGGAAACACTTAAACCCGTCAAAACTCGATTTCTGGCCG